>JAGFMF010011454.1:1929274-1940307 GCA_019455555.1 Galemys pyrenaicus
ACTGGTGAGATGGTGATGGGGAATACATGGGGATTACAATTAATGGCAAGTATATGTAAATTTTAAAATATTTTAATAAAAAAAAGAAAAAAAAAGAAAAAGAAAAACAAGCAGAGAAGAAGTATAACAGCTCTCTCTGTTAGTCATGTCTGTTAGAGAAGAAGGCACATTGGAGGCAGGTGCAACAACACTGGCTGCCTATTTCTTCGTCTTCTTTATCAGAAGCAGCAATAAAGGATTGGAGAATAGACCCCAGTAAAGGATCCTAAGGTTATTTTTATCCAATTTGGCTCCTGAAGCTTATGTGTAAACTATTCCAGAAACAAGTACACAACCACTTGCAATGGAGCAAGGTGCAAAGGGGGGATAGCAATTATTGTGCTAAGAACTGGAGTTGACCAAATTAACCATAATTTATGCTATGGGTCGTCCCTTGGAAGTTGCAAGCCTTAACTATACTACAGAGTTCTAAAATAGTTATATAGGACCAATTCTGCCAGTATAATTGATGTCTGGAAGTGAGGGGGAAACAGATTTCTGGTGCTTCCTACTCTGTCATCTTCCTTTAATCTTCTCTATCATCTGGTTTTCCAAACCTCATTAAAAATAGTGTAGGTAATCTCCCAATTATTCTTTCTTAGAATTTGATCTTCTAAACTAATTTATAATGATTATTTGCACTTATTCTGTATGTTTAGCTGGCTTTAAAATGCAAAGCTCACCACTATTTTTTCTTCCTCAAACACAGCTTCTCCATTCTTAGACTTTCAATTTTAATTCATTTCTTAGTATTCTGGAATACATCTTTAAGCAATTTCTTTGGGAAAGTGGTTACCACTATTGTTTTTCCTTCAACTATAGAGATTCTCCATTCTCAGGTTTTCGATTTAATTCACTTTTCAGTATTCTGGAATATTCCTTTAAGCATTTTTTTTTGGGAAAAGTTAGGTTAGTAGTGCTATTTTGTTGTTATTGTCATCATTATTATTGTTGCTGTTTCCCTGACTGTTTGGTAATATTTCTGTTGACTTTATATTTAACTGACATTGTTTCTGGGCTGAGATTACTACCTTAAAACTGTCATTATTTTGTGTTTTTCTGACATTTAGGGCTGAGTAAAAGGTGAAGCTTATTTATCTTGCTTGCCATAATAATACTTTTTAATTTTGCTTTTTAACTCTCTTTGTCTTTGGAATTTAAAATGTTCACAATGATTTATATTAATAAGCATTCATTTTTATAAACTCTTGATAATGTGAACACTTTGAGTTCCTAAATAGTGCCCTTTTTAGTTCATGTGCAAAAATTTCTTTTCTCCTGTTATTTGTTTGTGCTTAATGAGTTTTGTGTTTTTCTCTCAAGATCATCGCTCATCTTTAAGATGTTCCTTTTCTCTGGCCTCTATTTCAGGACATTTTTTGATCAATTTAATCTTGGTGATAGTAGGCATGACGTGATAAAGATAGTAATTTTATATAGTTACCTCTGTTTAGTCTCCTCCTCATGGGAGGGCATCATCTTGCCTCCAGAGTTGGGTGACATCTTCTCATTTTAGTGGCAGAAATCAGAAGGGGTAGGCTACTCACTCCTAATCTGCATAGATAATAGATAACACTTCATTGTCTTATTAAAATCTATAAGCTTCTCCTGTATGCTATCTTATAGATGCATAGATTCCCCCCCTCTTTTGAATTATCTTATTTTTTAGGTTTTTAAAAGGAATTTCAAGAGAGAGGATTTTTAGTCAGTCTCACCTTAATGACACATCTGAAATTCAAGCTACTGAGTAATTTTTTTAAAATATATGTATATATTAGATTTATGTCAACACATTCAAATGCAAGGAAAGGGTTAAATTTCTTCCACAAGTGTCTGCAAAATCTGTAGAAAAAAAGAGGAACAGCTTTTATTGAAGAAAGTTACAGGGTATATGTTCATTAGGAGGAAGCTTCACAGGCGTAGAGGGGCTGCTCCTCCTTCTGCTATAACAAGTACCAGCACGGACAGTCAGAAAAGAAGGATCTTGAGCCCGACACCAGAAGCAGCCAAGACGGACCTTGGACGGTGAGTGATCGTTCTAATTATTCTTCGAAAGGCAATTAAGTGAAGTGACCTCAGTGGCAGGATGGTGCTCCATTTTCTGTCCTTCCTGCCCAAGAATTCTAATGTGTGTTGAGATCACATTTAACAGAAACCAAAAACAGGAACACCTGGGAAAAAGAGCCGTGTATGGTTTGAACGATATGCTGAAGCACAGTCAGCTTCTTGGAGCACTCACTCCAGGTTGATCTCTTAGCTCCAAGGTAGAGAAACCTAAAAAAAGATTTCTACCAAAGATGTATGCAGTCAAAGCTGAGACTTACTTGAGGTGGCAAAAGTGCTTATTTTTTTAAGTGATTAGTTTTCATTTGTAAATTTGTTTTTTTAAATATTTAAATGTTGCAGTTTTTATTTTAAAAATGAGGAAATTTAAATAACCGTATAAGTATGACAAGTGATAGGGAGTAAATTTTGTGTGTACCAAGGTTAGCTTGGCGTGGGGATGAAGGAATAAAATAGAGAAGTTGAAGAAGAGTGGCCAAGGAAAAGGAAGAGGAAGAAGAGGTGTAAGAAAATGTAGAACCCAGATAATGACTCATAAACTAGCCATGGGAGATTCTGAGCAGAGTGAGGTAGTGGAAAGAGGTAGATTAATTCAGTTAGTTAATGAGTTTTGAAAATGCATGATGTGCTGTGTACTTGTCTTATTTCACTGAATTTTAATTTTTGCAATGATTCTCAGGCAGGCAATATCACCATTCTATTTTATGGATGAGATATGGATAAAGAGGCTAAATAACTTGCTTAAAGGTATAAGTTCATAAGAAATAGAGTTAATTTTTTTTTTTTTTTTTTTTGCTGCTTTGCTGTACACCACAAGTTTCCCCCACACTGTGGCAGCCCCCTATGGCAGGAACTTACTGGGAGAAGTCACACCCATCCTTCTCTTGGAAATGGCAACTGGAATCAGTCATTATTTTCTACTCTTCTTTGCAAACTGAAATAATCTTCACCTACCCAGTGCTTACTGCTGGCATGGAAAACATCTTTGCTGATTTATTTCGGAAGATTAGAATTTAATTTTCAAGTAAAGTTTCCTTTTCCTTCCAGAAATTTTAGAATGTGGACATGTGTTAAAAATTTTCTTTTAGAATTAAAAGTCTTTGTAGCACTATAGAGGTAGAACCACTTAATTATGCTAATAGTACTATGTCCAGAGAACCACAGACAAGTGACTCTATTGTTGTTAAAATTCAGCTTCACAGATCCTGAAATTTGATCCTAAGCAGGAAATGAAAAAATATAGATGGCCAGTAAATAATGTTTACTCTCACCAGAGACAAAAGAAATGCAAATTAAAACAGAGAAATATTTTTCTTTTATCAAAATGGCAAATTTTCCTTTGAAAAAGCAAGCAAGAGAGAATCCTACTAAGAATGGAGGGACAGCTATATCCTTACTACCTGCTGATGGTAGCAGGTGATCTTTCTGGTCAATAATTTGGTGATATATATCAAAAACCCTTAAATTGTATATGCCCATTAACCAAGCAATTCAACTTTTGCTAATGTATCTGAAGAATGTGGTCATATGTGTTTTTAAAGTTTTGGAAGAATATAATCATATATGTTTTTAAAGTTTTCTTGCCACTGTTTCTAATAGAGATAATCTTGAAACATCTTAAATGACTAAACCCAGATAATTAGTTAATTATAGTGCATTCATGAGGGAATTCCAATAGTTCATTAAAAAATTATCTGTAGACCAGTTCTTAATATGTTTAGCTTAAGGAGTAAACAAACAGAATGTGCACTGCTAGTGGTTTTATCCGGGAAAACTCCACTGTTAATCAAAAATACAGATGATTTTTACTTTCTTCTTGGTCTTGAAAATAGATCACACTATAGGTGAAAAATGAAGTTAGATATTTAGAAAAAAGAAACCAATAGCTGGCAGCTCTCTGAAAAACATGTGATCACTCAAAATTTGTAGATTCCTACTGTGAAGGCTTTGACCCTTTGTGACTGAATTACTATCTTCTTGATCCCTCTTCAAAATCCTCAATCTACCCTAGCTTATTCGATTTCAGTAAGCCTGTTTTCATAGAATGTTTTGCATGGAAGAGGCTAGTGCATTCATTTCCTTGTTTTATGGATGTGAGTTGTATATTGGGAAGAACAGTGCAACGCCATGCTTCAGAACCAGGCTCTGGGGTTTAAATCCCAGTTTCTTCCACTTTTTAGTGGTGTGATCTTATTCAGGTTGCTTAATCTTTGACACCTTCCATTTCTTATCTGGACAGTAGGAGTAATCATTTTATGTTATATGTCATATGGTTGTGAGTGACGAGAGTATTCAGGGAGGGTGCTTAGAACCTTGCTCTAGTAAGTGCTCCATACACAGTAGTATCAGTAACTGTTTTTATTACTATTATTGCTAGAATGAATAAATAGAGGGGAAGTGATTTGGCAAAAATTATACAATTACTTGATGGTATGGCCAGGACTAGAATTCAGGAAGGCTTTTTTTTCAGCAGAAGTTTCCAATAACCTTTGGGTCTGGCAAGACAAGCCCAAGCTGGCTCTCACAAGAGCTAAATTGGAACAGGCAGACCTCAAGGATAAGGTCAGCTACTTCCAGGGAATGATTCTGATCATACCAAGAAGGCGGGAAGGAGGGTGAAGCTGAGGAAACTGAGCCCATTTAGTGGAAGGATGAAGCCGGGATCCAGTGAAGCAAAGAAGGGATGACTCAGAGCGCTTGCTGGGGCTTTTCTAGATCACTAGCTATGGGATTCACAGGGGCCACGGTGGTTTAAAGACCCAAGGCGTGGGTGATTAAATAGACAAATGGGGTCTAAGTGCATGGAGTGGGGGAGGAGAGGGATTGCAAGTAGAACTGCAAGAAGATGCCTGACAGTCATAATAGAGAATGGAATGAGCAAGGATTTCCCAGAACTCAGGGATCCAGTAGCGATTATCTCGACATTGCAGCCTAAGCTGTAAGATTCATAAACAGGTAAAGATCTGATAACAGTTGCTTTAAAAAAAAATCCCTCTGGTAGCAGAACAGAGGATTGATAGGGGGTATAAGGAGATCCTTTAGGAAATTATTGGCATAATCCAAGTTGAAGATATGAAATCAGGGCAATTATATGTGGAATTGGAGGGGAGAGGATGCATTTGGAAGAGTAGCATTGACAGGATTTGGTTTTTGATGGTTGTGGCACTTTGAAGGAAAGGTCTGATCACAGCAGCTCATCCTTCAGAAAATGGAGGCTATAGGAAGTGGGTTGGATTTGGGCCAGAGGGAGAGAGAAAACAGAACATGAATTTTGGACTTCTGGCTTTTAGCACCATGAGACTATATATTTCTAACACTCGGTTTTTTGTGTGCTAGCAAACGTGGCGTGTGTGCATAATACTTTGGTGAGAACACATACAGCCTGAGAAAGAAACTTTGAATAAGTGCATCAGAGAGGTGATGGGGAACCAAGAAAGGATTAGGTCACCTAAGCTAAGAGGAAAACAATATTTCCCAAAGCAAGTGGCAGTCACAGTGTCAAATTCTGCAGAAAGGTGAAGTAAGATAATGACTGAAATGTCAGTCTAGAGGTCCTCAGTGACCTTTGCAAAGTATTCCCAATTGAGTAGAGATGGAGATCTCAGAGAGCTGAGAACTCAGAGACAGCACAAACAGCTCTTGGTGTTTGAATGGGGACCTCTTCGTTAGACCAAACACAACTAATGGACACAATCAGCCAGATCTGAATCTTCCCTTCTCTGCTTTAATAGCTAAATACAGGAGAGAAAAGTCAGTACTTCCTGTCTACTCAAAACTGGTTTGGGTAGAATTCCAAGGAAAAAAAAAAAAAAAAAAAGGATTTTTCAGCAGTCATTTACATGTTGGAATTTTGGTTTTGACCCAGATACCATTCCGCTGTATTAAGCTACAAGAAAGTTGTCATTTGAGCTTCTGAAAGACAAAGCCTGAGATAAATCTGGTCTTATAAAAAGGAAATTAGCCCACATGGAATATGGGGGCTCACTTAGAGTTTATGTCAATAAGCAGAGTGGAGTAGAATTGGAACATTGATGTATTAAAGTATTTTATTAGAAGATTTTGAAGTAAAGTGAGTCTGAAATTTGCTTTCTATAGTCTCAGGGATATTATAGGCCAAACAATTCAAATGTTACAGTCTATATTATTGGCAATAAAAATAATTACTTTACTAAAAAATCTAATGCATATAAAAAAGAATGACATTTAGTTGAGTAAATCAATTAGTCAGTTGGTTTCAGGTTTATCATAACTAACCACTGTAAAACCAGACATAAATAACTACCAAAAGGATGATTTTAATCATCACCTCCATCTTAAAATTATTGTCAACCAATTAAACAATAACTTTTTATCAAGTACCTTTTAGTGTTATGGAACTATGGAGAATACAGAAGAAATAGCTGACATGTTATTTTTATAGTCTGATTGAAAGTAGAAAAAAATTACAAAATTACAAAGCAATCCAGTGCAGGTTATAATTTAATAATTTTAAAATATAAATATAAGTGATTCAAATGTTCATTCTAACTAAGCATTAAGGAAATACCAAATAGAACACCAATAAGATAATTTCATTTATTAAATAGTAAGCAGCAAATAAACCAGTTAGAAATTAGACAAAAGATATAACAAAGACCCTTCCCCTAAATAGGAGATACAGATGACAAGTACAACAAAAAGATATTCATCATTACCATTATGAAAAGGAAAATTAAGCCACAGTGAAATAGCACTACACATCCTTCAGAATGGCTAAAATGAAAAATACTGGCAATACCAAATGTGGGCAAGACACAGAAAAATTGGATCACTCATGCATTGTTGTTGGGAATGTAAAATGGTACAGCCATTCTGTAGAAAAAAATTGGGAGTTTCTTACTAAACATCTCTTACCATTATTTGGCATTAATCCTATGTTCTGTAGTCTCACAAAGGCCAATATCTGAATATTCAGATAAGTTTATTCACAATAAATGAAAACTTGGGAAAATGACCTTCAGTGCATGAATAGTTAAACTATGGTACAACTGTGCCCTGGAATACTACTGGAATAATACAGTAAAAAAGGAAAGGACTACTGATACACACAAAAACTTAGGTGAATCTAAGGCAAATTAGCTAAGCGAATTACAGAAGTTTCCATTTATAGGACATTCTCAAAATAACAAAATCCTAGAGATAGAGGGCAGATCATGGTTACCATGTTTGGGGATGGTAGGGAAAGGAGAAGGTATGTGGCTCCAAAGGTGTAGCACAAGGGAGACTTTTGGTGACACAGTAGTTCTATATCTTGATAATAGCAGTTATAATGTGACTCTACAAAGGTGATGAAGTTGCCTACCACTACACACACATACACACACACAGTGCACATAAGACATAAAACTGGCGAACTCTTAATAAGTACTGTAGATCATACCAAAGTCCATTACGTGGCTCAGATAGTATAGTACAGTTATGCAAGATGTTCCCATTGGGGAAAACTGAGAAAAGAGCATACACAGGATTCCCCCATACATTTTTTTTCAACCTCTCTTTAATCTTTAATTATGTCAAATAAAAAATGAAAAGTAATTTTTTAAAAATCCAAGTTTTTCATTTTTACTTAACATTAAAAAAAAAGTCATTGCAAACACCAATGAGATATATTTTTTAAAAGATTTATTTATTTATGCATACAAACACTGGGGTACAGGCCAGAGGTGTGGGGGGCGGTGGGAGGATTCACCACAGAGAGCAGGGAGCAGAACAGGTAGATCAACTGAAGTACACTGCTGAGGGGAGCAGCGGGCACAGCAGGAGAGGTCTGCTGTGCCATGTGGGTCCCCTCCCTGGCCAGCAGCAGGGATCCAACTCGTGCTGCAGTGGCTGTGATTTGCTTCATAGGGCGTTGCTTAACCCACTGCGCCACCAGGGAGGCCCCCAATGAGATATTTTTATCTATCAAATTAAAATCTATGTTTTGTTGAGAGAGAGGGATAATAATGCTAATGTGGGAGAGAAGAACACAAGGGACGGGACTTTGGCGATGGATCCAGGGGGCTGTGGTGGTGGAGAATTACTGGAACCATACCTGATGGGAGAAACAAAATTCTGTCCAAAAAAATGACAACTATGTAAGAAAATAAATAAATTTCTTTAAAAAAAAGAAATTGGTGGAAAATGATGATGTTAGTGAATATGTTCATATACTACTGATGGTGGAATTATGAATCATTATACTCTTTCTGGAAAGCAATCTGACAGCATATGTGAAGGGTCTTAAGATTTTTAATACAAGCAAACGCGTACTCTGATCACTGCCTATGTTCTTAGAAATTTTTTCAGTTCATTTAACACTGTTGTTCTAGGAACTGCACTACACATTAGAAATACACCAAAGATAATCTCTGTGCTGAAGAAGCTAGATTTAGTGGAAAACATACCAAGTGTTTGATTTTTTTTTTTTTTTAGTGACGTATACAAGGTTGCACAGAAACACAAAGATTGTTGTTCTCCAGTTATCTATACACTGTTACTATGATTAGGTAAGATTTTTAAGCCAGTCTGACTGATGTCAAATAATAATTGCTAATAAGTAGAGAGTTACTTATTAAAGTGAGGCCATAGTACTAGTCACCAATGCCATGAGGGTTATAATAAGAATGTAAAAGGAGGACCTCCCTGGTAGCGCAAGGGGTTGGGTGCTGCACTATGGGGCTTCCGCAGCCACTGCAGCACGAGTTTGATCCCTGGCCAGGTTGGGGACCCTCATGGTGCAGCAGACCTCTCCTGTCTTGTCTGCTGCTCCCCTCAGCAGTGTATTTCAGTCTTTCTGCCTGTTCTGCTCCCTATTCTGTCTCTGGTGAATCCTCTCACTGTCCCCCATACCCCCGTGACTCTGGCCTGTACCCCAGCTCTTGTATGCATAATAAATAAAATCTTAAAAAAGCAAAAATTTAAATGGATACAAAGCTGTGTGGAAATAAAATATTTTAGGCTTTACTATCTACTATTTCTTATATTTTAAATTGAGTCTTAAATGTTTTTAGCTCTGCTGTTTCTGATTCAATTCCAGAAAATGAGTTCATATTCATAACTCAGAAGTTGCTATAGTAGCTCTCCTAATTACAGAGAAGGGCAAGCTCAATACAGATAAATAAGGAAAATCCAGACAAGGCCACTTAAAATAATTTTATGTAAGGGAGGATGACAAAAATGTCAAGTTTAAATCCTGTCCTATAATTTGTAATAATACACATATCTTCTTGAAGTTGTCTGTGTGACTCCTTCTTTAGACTTCTGGACTTTAAATATTTTATGTCTGTTACATGTGTTTTTAATTATAAAGACTTTTTTGTTCATGAATAATGCATACAAATTTGCATTTCTAATTCCACAAGATATATAAATTTTTTTATCATAAAAATGCTTAACTATCTTACTCTTATATTTTACTTTTAGGTATCTAGATAACTAAGTAATAAAAGACATGGAGAAGGATTTGTGAACAAAAATATTTATTATAGCATTATTTAATAGAATGAAATAAAAGAATCAACCTTAATTTATCATGGTTAAGTAGGTTAAGTAAATTAAAAATAAACT
The DNA here is from genome assembly GCA_019455555.1 of Galemys pyrenaicus. Classification (NCBI taxonomy): domain Eukaryota; kingdom Metazoa; phylum Chordata; class Mammalia; order Eulipotyphla; family Talpidae; genus Galemys; species Galemys pyrenaicus. Next base: position 1,938,965 of record JAGFMF010011454.1, read on the forward strand.
TGATGATGACAGAAGAAAACATTTTAAATTAAAAAATACATAGGAATAAGTTAGCAAGGAAAATGTCAGAATAACCATAGCACTTTCTTCTAGACTGATGAGATTATGGAAATAGAATTTGTTCTTTGATTAAAGCTGCCAAATTGACAGTGAATTTATATTGTTTTGCTAATCACGATGAAACTCAAAGTTTTCTCTGGTGAGGTAAAGACTCTAAGTGAGGAGTGGGAAACACAGAACGCCTACAGAGACCCCGAGATAACGGAAGCAGGCAATCAGTCTGTGGTTTATCATAGCCCCATGACGTATGAATGGTGGAGGTTGTAGCTCACCAGCAGGCAGGGGAGCCCCATCCCCAGGGACACTGCTGGTCACCACTCTGTCCTGAACGCAGACATGTGGTCTAGAACAACCTCACCTGATTTCTCAAGAGAACTCAGAAAGGCAGACTTGTAGGTGAAATATCCTGACTTTTTACAAAATGCTTCCATGTCTGGAGGGGCTGTTTTGCCCCAGGCCACCAGTTTTGACCTCTGACTTCTGTCAGAGGGCAGAAGTTAGAGCAGAAGTGGTTCCAGAGACAGAGGTCATCGTGAGAGGAGTGGTTTAGGAATATATTGTATGGGGAACCAGGCCATAAGGAATCAGGGTTAGAAAGGAGGGAGTATTTGTATATAATTTTATTAAATAAAATTTTATTGAATGTTGAGGAACTAGAGATGAAACAGAAAAGAGATCCCAAATAGAAGCTACTGAGGAGGTTTCCTCAAAGCTTAAGAGTTCTTGCTATATGGCAGGCATGGTGATATGCTATATTACATCATATATATTGTTTATTTAATTCACACAGCTCAGTAGGTAGTTATAATATTATCTTCCATTTTTCACAAGTCAAAATTAATTTTAGAAATATAAAGTTTACAAAGCTGGTTAACAGAGCCAAGATTCCAGATGTGAATCTGATTCAGATCTAACATCTGAACAGTGTACTGTATATAATAGACCAGGAAAGAAACAATTTATAAGAAAGTCTTGTGCATGCAAATATTTGAACTTGGACAGGGCTATATTGGGTCAGGGTTCAAAATGAGCTGTCATAAATAAATGATGTAGGTAATAGCTAGGGAACCAGTAGTCTGCAGTTAGAGGTTGAAAAGTAAAGACTGACAGACAAAAAATAGTACACAGACAGTTGTCTTTTAAAAAAACCAAAAAACGGGCCTCCCCTGGTGGCGCAGTGGGTTAAGCAACGCACTACGAAGCAAATCGCAGCCACTGCAGCACGAGTTCGATCCCTGCTGCTGCCTGGGGGGGGGGGGGGGACCCACATGGTGCGGCAGACC
>JAGFMF010011454.1:1940357-1993405 GCA_019455555.1 Galemys pyrenaicus
TCCCCGCTCTCTGTGGTGAATCCTCTCACCCCCCCACACCTCTGGCCTGTGCCCCAGTGCTTGTATGCATAAATAAATAAATCTTTAAAAAAAAAAAACCAAAAAACCAAGAACAACTATAATTATTTTCCAATACTTAAAGTATCCGAAGAGTTTACATATGTTTGACTTGTCAGCTCCTCTGGGAAATCAAAATGCCTAGTAACATTGGGCGCTCATTCCTATATGGTAACAGCTAGTGAGTGTGGCAGAAGTTGTCCAATTTCCAGTGGGATATAAATATTCCTCTTCCTGTGAGGCCTGCTTTGCTCATTTATATTATCTGTAAGAACCTTGAAGTCGCTTGAGCAAAGGCATTGGCCTAGAAAGTGAGGCATCAGTAAGTGGGCAGAAATAGTTAAATGAAACAAGGCAGGTCAGAGTTGGGAATATAGACGTTAAGGGTGTTTGAAAGTCTGGACCCAGTAAGACACGTGCCCAAGGATGCCATTTATCTTCTTTCCTCCTGACTGGGTAGGGAGTGGTGGCAAGATCTTTGCCTAGCAGTTATGAGAACATGAGGTGGCTAAGAGGGACTTGATTGAAGGCTCAATAAAGAAGGAGTGGAAATTTGGGAGACATGGAGAATTTAGAATCCCTTTCTTCAAGAGGGAATAGAAACATCAATGTGCCCATTCCGTGGCTCATCCAAAATTCCATTTCCAAGAGAATTCTCTGGCTTATTAAATATTTCTGGTTGCCAGGAATAAAAAGAAAACAAAACCCAGTCTCTTTAATGCCCTAGTCTAATTTTCAAATGCCCCAACAGAGTGATCCCTTTCACACATCTCTTAGATGGTGATCTGAGGGCCCCATTCAGTTCTATGGAGGCTTACGAAAAACATTTCCTTAGAAGATTATGCTTCTAAGCCTCAATTTCTTCATCTGCTAGAAAGTTTAAAATTTCTAAGTTTTCAGAGGTTGAGTATTAAATGAAAGAATGGAGAAATATGAAGTACACATTTAACAGGAGGAAAAAAGTGGTTGCTGTAATGAGCAAAGACAGGATTAAAAACCTTATATAGGAATTTTTCCTGAGTCCTTACAGTGACCTTGGTGCTTAGATATTATTTCTTCCTTGAAATAAATGAATACCATGGACTAATACAGAATTCTGGGTCTTTAGTGGTGTATGTGATGTGTTAAAAGAGTTTGAACCTATACCCCCTAAGTCATATACCATGTTAGCTCAATAAAAATAATATAATTTTAGAAAAGAAATAAAAATGAGGAAATTGAGGTTTAGTAACTTACTCAGGGTAATACTATTAGTAAGCGACAGAGTGGAGAGACTTACTCAAAAAATGCCAGCCCATGCCTACAGCACAGAGACCCAAAAAAGTACGCTGACATCTATCTGACATTTTAATGATGTCATAGAGTTAGAAATTAGTGATAGAAATTGACTAGAAGTTCAACTCTATATTTTGTTAAATTTTTGAGTCTACCAACTCTGTGTCTCTGGGCCTAACCTCTGAAACTCAGTTTCCTCATCTGTAAAAGGTTTTGTAGATTTATTGTCTAGATTAAATGAAGTTGCACATTGAAAGAATTTAGCAGAGTACCCAACTCAGGCAATCAGGTAACAGATACCAACTTTTTTATAAGAGATTATTTTATTTACTTATGCATATAAGAGCTGTGGTGTAGGCGAAATGTGCGAAGGGCAAGAGGACTCACCAAAGACAGAGTGGGGAACAGAACAGGCAGATCTTCTGAAATACACTGCTGAGGGGAGCAGTGGGGAGATAGGAAAGGTCTACTGCGCCATGTGGGTCACCTCCCTGGCCAGGGATCGAATTCATGCCACAGTGCCTGGCGATAGCTTCATAGTGCTGAGACTTAATCTCTTGTGCCACAAGGGAGGCCCTAGATATCAACTTTAATAATTCTTTTGAACCTGTGACAATGCTCAGTAGCAAGAAAGTAAAGAGAAATAAAACATGTTCCCTGTTTTGTGGTACTTAGGGAAGCACTGCCAGAGGAGTGGTGAAATTTTAATACAAGGAAACTATTATAACAGAAGAATAAATATGTGATTCGGGAGGCAAGAAAATACAGCGATGGTGAAAAAAGCAGAGAAGGCTGGCAGGGAAGTTTCAGTTACAAGCTATGATCTGGACCTCGAAGGAAGAAAGGTTTGCAGACAAGGCAGGAAAGGCATTCCAGGCAGAAGGAACAGCTTTTTCAAAGAAGGCAGAAAACCCTGAAGGGTCCTAGAGGTACAGGGAATAATAAACAGTTTGAACATGACTGGAGGGTAAGGTATATATGATAAGAGAAAAATTGGTTTAAAGACTAGGAAAGAGTAGGAAGAACGACATCTTTCTTTCTTTTTTTTTCCTTTGGTATTTTATTTATTTACTTATTTTTGGTCACTATCGTGTATTTTTTTTTAATTTTTAAAAATTAAAAAAATGTAGGACTGAGACTCTTGCTAAGAAGTATGACCAGTTGCCCACAAGAAACAAGGAGCAGAGCTTTAAAGCAAATAAGTTTCATAATTAGACTGTTTTTTAATGAAAGAAAGCCATAACCTAAAAGATAAGGTAAGGAGCCAGTCAGGTGGTTGCACAGTAGCTGAGACAAGAGGTGATGAAGCTCCCGCAGCTGGCTGCCAAGGAGGTGGACGGTGAGGATGAAGAGGCAAAGGGTGACATAATGTATCAAAGTGAAGGTATGAAAATGAACTGGTCCTTTCTTACCACAATCATCCCAAAGGACCAAAACAAAAACACAGAAAACCTCTTTAAAAAATAATCTCTTTTGTTTGTATGCAAATAGGCCCTGCACAGTGAAAATGCAACTCAAGTGTGATGACAAATGCAATATTTGTTTTCAGTCCATGAAACTCAGAGATCAAATTGGTTTATAAATGCAGTCCTTCTTGAAAATTCCATTCTCCTGACATTAAAACCTTGGCCAATCGGGACAAGACTTGAGATTGTTTTTGATCTTAAAGTAGATTTAAGGAAGGCTATTTAAGGCACTTTTCAAAGGTCATCCCTTACTCACAAGAGTAGGAAGAATGACATCTTTCTTTTTCTTTTTCTTTTTTTTGTATTTTATTTATTTACTTATTTATTTTTGGTCACTATCGTGTATTATTTTTAATTTTTAAAATTTATTAGATTTAATTGTATTTGACATTATGTGTAATACGTCTTTATTGGAAAATTTCTTTCAAGTAGCTACACTTCTGTGTGGTGGTAGATCCAGATAAAGGTGAAATGTAACAACTCACATAGATAGGAGGTGGGCAAAGTCCTTCCAAGCCCTCCCAGCTCCCAGCTTTAGGCTCTTTTCATCCCAAAGTCACAGTGTCTTTGAGAAGATTGATTAAATAAACATGCAATGGGGTCACCTGTAACAGAATAAGGCAGAGTGGTCTTTAAAAAAATTAATAAAAATAAAGGTGTGTAAAGGCCACTGCAAAAATCACATCTCCAGGTTCTGCAACATCAATTTGAAAACTGAAAATCCAAGTTGAACATGCCTATGTTACGCATTCACAGAAATCCTGTGTGCGTTGCTTAGGTTACAAAGATGGTCCAGGGAAGTGAGCCTTTGAAGGTGCAATCTTCCCTGGAACAGCCCCTGTTACGAAATAGAAGCTTAAAAAAATCCAGTGTTTTTTTTAAACAAGCTTACTCATACTGACTATGTTCTGTATGCCCCCAACCTATTTTATTTTACTTTGCAGTACACATTTTATTTATACTCATATAAATATTTTGCATAAAAAGGTGTTTTCACAGCTCTTCTTGCTTCCCTAAATTTGAAATATGCTGCCATTTGTTAAAATGTGTTAGTTTTGTTATGTATTATTTTCCCTCCTCCGCACACATAGAAAAAACATATGGACTTAACTCTTCAAAAGACTTCTACATTTATAATATTACCTCATTTTACTTTTTCTAAGTGAGGTTATAAAAGAAACTGCAAATGAGAGAGGCTTTGTGAAAGAAATGACAGTTTCTCAGAATGTGTAAGTGTACACCATACCCAAATTGGCCCTTTAGATTCAAAGACCCCAATATTTTAAATTTGGGTTTAACGTGCCCAGGTAACACTAAAGACTGAAAAGAAATATTCTGAATCAGATATTCATTTTGTTGGCAGGAGTGGGGCTCTGGATGTGGTCTGGCTGCTATAATCCTGGTCTCTGATGTCCATAGGGCGAGTCATGACTCCCTCAGCTGCCCAGGCTGCACTTCTTCTCTGGCTTAGTGTTGCTTCCTGATGTGGGGTCCACTTCCCCATGCATCCCTGAGATCTGTTGTCCAGTGACGGACCTCGTTCCACAGAGAGAAGCTATGAAGTTTCTCTATAGCACTACGTTGTAGCTATCATGCTTCCCAGAACTCCTGATTTGGGTTGTTCCAGCACATTCCCAGCCTGCCCTGCCACTGAACTCAGTCACTAGGAGATCACAGACCCTTCTCAGACCCTAGTTTGGGATGATAGGGTTGTTGTAGTCCCTAGCCAGTCCCACCTTCCTGGCCTTCCCCACTCACCCACGCCATTAAAGTAACAGCTCATCTCCAGGCCACACCCAGCCCTGTTACATCAGAACTTCTTGTCCTAAAATGCATGTGTCCTGATGCTTTTAACAACTTTTGATGATTTTGGGGGAAAATTTTTCCCCATCATCTACCTTTTAATACATGCTCATTTAATCTTCAGTTCAAATCAATGTATTTTGCTGCTGAAGTTCAAGTACATTTTATCAAGCCACCATGTGATGTCAAACAAAAGTGCAGACAACAACGTTTTGCATTTGGATGGTGGAATCTTGCAAGCTATTGTTGGTGTCCCTTGCCTTTCTTTTTTTTTAAAGATTTATTTATTTATGCATACAAGCACTGGGGTACAGGCCAGAGTCCAAGGAGGTGAGAGGGTTCACCACAGAGAGCAGGGAGCAGAACAGGCAGATCAACGGAAGTACACTGCTGAGGGGAGCAGCGGGCACAGCAGGAGAGGTCTGCTGTGCCATGTGGGTCCCCTCCCTGGCCGGCAGCAGGGATTGAACTTGTGCTGCAGTGGCTGCGGTTTGCTCCATAGTGCGTTGCTTAACCCACTGCGCCGCCAGGGAGGCCCTCCCTTGCCTTTCTAACCTTTCCCTACAGGACAGCTATGCAAAAGTGTGTCACTGGGTCTTAATTTCTGTGTTCAGAAGGTGATCAAATACCAATTAAGAAACAGTACATGTTGCCTCTTTCTTAGTGAGCGTGAATGATGGGTGTGATTTGCATCAAGAGAAAGTGATAAAAGAAGGCAACCCAGGGTAACTAGGGAGACAGAACAAGCCAGCCTAGGGGGAGAGTTTGTAAGAGTGAGGGAGTCTTTCCCTATCTTAGTAACTCACTTATAGGACACAAATACTGAGGCTGCAAAATTTTGGCCAGACCAAGAAAAAAAAAAATCAATTTTTAATGTTTTACTGTCTGTAATTTACTTTTAAATATAGGTCAAAATTGCATCTCCCCCTCAAAGAAAAAGAAACTTACTACATTTCTAAGAATGTTCCTCCAGAAACATGGAACTGAAAGCTATTTTTTTATTGATCTGGCCCTTAGAAAACAATGGGGCTTTTTCTTTAATTTACCTAAGGAATTGACATAAAAGTCTATAACTTTGCACAAGAAAGAGTCAGAAAATATCAAGATTGATGGCAGAAATACAAAACTGGAGATTTTTCACAGGAAGGTTGTATGCGTGACATTTGATTACAACTGTGCAACAAGGAGAAGTGAATCTTTGGAGTGTAAAATTGATGCTAATTTTCTTACCCTCTCATCTACAAGTCCTCTAAAATGTCACATTAATTTAGTTGCTTTACCAGGAATCAGTATACGTGGTTAGTGTGTGTACTTTTTAAAAATTAATGCACTTTATTTTTAGAACAGTTTTAGATTTACAGAAAAATTGAACAGATACTACATATACTCCTCCCCTCCGCAAGGTTTCCCTTATTACCATATTGCCTTAGTGTGGTATATTGCTTAAATTAATTTGCCTGTGTTGATACAATATTATTCATTAAAATTCATACTTTGCAGTAAGATTTCCTCTGTGTTCCATATTTCTATGGCTTTTGATAAATTTGTAATACCATCCACCATTATATTATCAAACAGAATAATTTTATTGCCCTCGAAATCCCTTGGCTCCATTCATTTATTTATGCTTCTGCACATCCCCTGGCAAATGCATATTTTTGCTTCCAAAGTGTCATATGATTGGAATCATCCAGCCTTTCACCCTGATTTCTTTCATTAATTAATATTCATCTAGAGTTTTTATTGTGTTTTCATGACTTGATGGCTCATTTGTCTTTGTCACTGAATAGCATTCCATTGTATGGGTCTATCACAGTTTATCCATTCACCTAGAGAGAGACATCTTAGTTACTCCAATTTTGTTGATGATGAATAAAACTGCCATAAATATTTAGGTGCAGGTTTTGGTAAATATCTAGGAGCACAGTTGCTGGTTTATGTTAAATTTTGTAAGAAACTGCCAGAATGTGTTCCAAATTTCCTACATCATTTTTCATTCCTGCCAGCAATGAAAAAGAGTTCTTGTTGCTCCACATCTTCATCAGCATTTGTCAGGTTTTTGTTTTAAGCTATTCTAATAGGTGTGTATTGTTTCATTTGCATTCCTTAATGACATTTGATACCGAGCATCTTTTCATATTCTTATTTGTCCTTTGTGTATCTTCTTTGGTATGATGTACATCCAGATCTTTTACATATTTTTAAGTTTAGCTGTTGGTTTTATTATCTTTAAGGTTTAAGATTTCTTTGTACATGTTGGATATTTGTCCTTCATCATGTATATATATAGATATATATACACACATATACATATATATATACTTTGCAAATATCTTCTCCCAGTCTCTGACTTTTGTTTTCATTTGCTTAGCAGTTGTTTAGTGTATACTCATGCTTTAAAGAGAAAGGATTCTAAATCTACAATTTCACAACAGTAAATGCAACATTTCATAGTAACATGGTATGCTCTCACTCATGTGATGTTAGGGTACCTGTCTGCGAGCCCAGAATTTTCACTGAAAGAGGAGAGTCAGGTTTGGGGGGCTGTGGCTGACTATTCTGTGTTCTTAGAGTTTGTGCAGCAGCTCTGGGAATTAGAGCAAGACCTGGACCTGAGCTGTATCATTTTTAAATTAAGAACGATTCAGGAATTGTAGCCGCAGTTCAATCCTGGCCCTCCTTTATTGATTATTCTTTACAGACTGTACTGATTTCTGTCTTTCAACCCAAAGTACATAAGAAATAATCATTTTCCTTACTTCCTTTAATTCAACCTAATCCTAGCTCCAAGTGCCCATTCTGCGAATTGGATAGAAGACCTTATCTTGTTCAGACAGGGGTGCCTGTCTGATATTTAGAAAGTAGTGGAAGAGCTCAAGTCCTTCGTCTGTCCTGCTTCTATCGATCACCTCACCATCTAAGTCCACCATGGTCTGTAAATTCTGACAACTCTCCGTCCCCACACCTCTAAGCCTCCAAGCCTCCAGACCTGAGTTGACAGTACTGCCTCTGTAGGCATGCGCCGTCCTCCCTGGGGTTGGTATCCCAGTGAGAGCACTGAGAAAAGGGTGTTCAGGCCCCCCTACTTGAGGATCCATACACCTCTGCCACTGCCTACCCTCCTCTTGCACCTTAAAAGCACTCTCTTTCCCCTGTCTCTAGCACATCTGTATTATATCTCTGATGGGCTTTCGCAGTTCAGAAGTGTTTTTGACTTTAGGCCTCTTGTTTCTCCCATGCAAAGATCCCTGTCAAGAAAGCACAGGAAGAAAATAACAATATTGAGATGAATAATGCAGCTATAATTACTTAGGGGAACCATTTTATACTATTTCAGATGCACCACTGTCACGTAAATACCTTCAGGCTGACAATGGGCAGGCATTTATTTATATAGAGCAGCAAACATGTGACTGGAATTGGAAAATTCAACCAAGTGTTTAGATGTTCCCAAATGCCCACAGGTTTTTAGCTTTGCCTCCAAAGTTGATCCTAACCTTATCATCCCAGAGAAAAATCTCCTGTTCAAAGTTGAACAATGACAGAGGCAAAATATATTTCCCTCAGCCAGCTGCCATTTCTAGCCACTCCCTTCCTGCTGGTTTTCCTTACAGCCTTAGCCTCCTCAGACCTGAGACATCCGGGAGTGACAGTGGAGGAAGCAGCCCCACACAGAAAGCAGTTTTCTGAGGTTACCAGCAACTTCCTCCTCACAAAACACAAGGAACTGATCTTCTTCATTCTGCTTCATCTCCTCTCAGCATATGATACTGTTGACCTCTGTGTTCTTGGCTCTGATGAACCCTGGGTAAGGCCTCCTTATTGATTCTTGAGTGACATAGGCTCGGAGGGGTGGCTAGTAAAATGGATGACATATAGAGATTCAAAGTAATTTTGATTGGCTGAACACTGGCCTCAGACTCTGACACACAAGCAAGATGGGCCAGGGAGTGGTGATCTGACTTGCCGTGTAAAAAAAGTCATGGTCAGCCAACCTCCAGTTCAACTCTTTACGGGCTATTTTGGTCTGTGACTCATCAATGAAAGTGATCTTGTCACTGCCCACTCCATTCTGTGAGCTTCTCTGCAAAGAGATGTGTTGACAAATTCTGGGAGACCTGGGCAGGAGGGAGAGGTACCGAGTTGATTAGGGTGCTAGAGAGCACATCAAATGAGAAACAGTTGAAGATACTGATAATATTTAATTAAGAGAAGACTCTATTAAGGAAATTTAAATATCTGTTTTCAACTATTTAAGGGGTTTTATGTAAAAGGGTAAATATACACACACACATACATATACATATCTATTCTGGGAGTTCTAAAAATTAGGACACTGATAATTAAATGTTACTTATGGGATGGGGGATGGGTGGGGGAGATTTGGAATTATTATAAAGAAGAACTTTTTCTCTTATAATGGCTTTATCAGATGGGGAGGGGAGTTTCCAATATAAGAAAGCAAAAACTGGACATGCATTTATCAGCAATGACATTGGCCATTGACACACTGATGAGGTCCTTGCTTAAAAAACCTACTATGTGTTAGGATCTGTACTGAGTCATATGTATATGACTGTGTGTCATATGTATATGTATGTGTGTGTATATAATGCATATGTTACACATTCATGCATGTACAGATATGTGTGTGTGTTTATCACAGCAAGTATATGATATACCTAGTATTGCTTCTGTGACAAAACTAAGGTCCAGGTAAGTTAAGTTACTTTCCAGAAAACACACAGGTATTAGCTAGTGGAACCAGGGTTTAAACACAGTTCTCTGTGATTCTAAAGCCCAGTATGACTTACTATTTTTACTCATCCTTTAATTATGGCAAGTGATACTGCTTTAAAAAAATTTTTTTATTAACATTAAGATTCCTTTTAAGTAAATATACTTATATAAAGTAAGTTCAGAGGGAAATATCATTTAAGGAGAAGTATAGATTTTACATGGATTTAAAGTGGCTTTAATAACTAGAATGACTTAAGGTTAGGCAATACTATCCCAAAAGTTTGATAGCAGAATTTTCCAATTTAGCTCAGCTTCTATTTTGACTGAGTGCAGGAAAATTGAAAAGTAAGTGAAGTATGAATGAATTCTTCTACACGCTAGTAGGTGGGTAATTTCAAGTGCTACAATAAAGAAACCAAACGGATCCTTTCAAGTTAAGAAAAAACAACAACAACAACAACTATATGATCGTAAAATCCAGAGGAAAACCCCAGGTGGGGCCTATCGGAATAAAGGATAAAATTTCCAAGGTATGCATATAGAATGGTTGGGGAAAGTGATGACCTTGTGAGTCAGGACACAGGGCCCATGCAGGAGCTTGGATAGAAGGTAAAGAGTGATTTGGGAAGAATGATCATCAACTCTTCTAAGATAGAAGGAAGATCTTTGTGGAAAAATTAAAGTGAAAATTGGACAGTCTGAAAAGAAGATAGGAAAGTAACACAAAAGAAACTAAATTGCTGTGTGACACCTTCTGTGCCCAGTGAGTTACATGTGAGATCTCTGTTTTCACAATAATGCAACAAGGAAGATACTACTAGTCACATTTCACAGATGAGAAGACTGAGACTTGGAGAGCTTTAATAATGTGCTCAGGGAACAGTGGTCCAACCAGGATTTGACCTTGGACTACCAGTTCCAAACCCAAGCCACTTATGCTGCCCCACCTATCATTGCCTGGGGAGCTATAACAGCTTTCACCTTCTCACTTTTCATTTCTCCTGCCTGACAGGGCACAGCTAACCACAGACTCAGAGGCACATAAATGCACCATACATAGAGTGGAGGGGTTGACTGTGTGAGAACAAGAAGCTATAGATTTGAGCAGCAGTTTTAATGTGAAGCCTGACCCTGCCAAGGCACTAGGTTTGGAAAAATCCACTCAGTTTTCACACACTTTTCAAACTTCTGCTTGTGACCACCCCAGACTCAAGTACACGACCCACTTCCAGGAACTGTGAACCAAGGTAACAGAAACTCTCTAGAGTAGGATGATTAAGACTAGATTGGGATAATCTGCAAATAGAGGTTGTGCATATTAATTATCTTTCAATAGAAAATTTATCCATGAATGATTTGAGATGAGAGATATCTGGACTCTGACCTCTCTGGTTGAGGAAAGTCTCCTGCAGCTCTGTGAGTCAGACACAGTGCCTGGCACATGGCTGCCTGGTAAAACATTTGTTGAATTGAGCTGGATCTTTACCTATGGGTCAAAGTCTGTACTCCTGGCTCTGTCAATCTGTCAGGGAAGGTGTGTTTTTCATTTTTGTGGCTGGGGTTGTCTTTGGGGGGTTTCCTCAGGGCTTTACACTCACTCACTCTCTGAGGCTGCATTTGCAGTCATTCTCATCAGTGGAAATGCCCAGCTGCCAGTAGAAATTATTTGGAACCAGCAAGAACACTGCCCCTGTCTGCGGTGCTGTTTCTCTCTAGTTAGTTCCCCTTTCTGTATGTGAGTTTTAGCTTTGGCTCTTACACTACTTGTTTCTCTGCAAAGTGTGTTGGGAGGTCTGGGGAGTCCACAAAGGCTCCATGTAGTTGATTCTTAATACCTTGCTTCTGTGTTCCTCGGGAATGTCACTGGGTTTACGCATCTGGTCTCTGGGAGCTGCAGTGGATGGGCCTTTGTGACAGGTATGTTTCTATGAAGCCCATGTGCCTGGGGAATGTGCTGTGGCATACAGCTGCATCTGCAGCAGATGTTCAGAGGTAGGACTGATGTACAGAGAGGGGAGGGTTAAGAGGGGTTATAGAGAAGGGGCTTAAAACCTCTAATTATCAGGCTTGATTCTCAGACTAGCTACATCTGAGGTGAGCTATTAGAAAAACTTGTCTCTTCCAGAAGATTTCCTCTTCTGCTTTGATGAATTAAAGGGACAGGCAGGGAATAGAAGTTTCTACTTACAAACAATTGGTAGCCACCCCTGGAGTGCTGTGGATTCCAAGCAGCTCTGTTCCAGGATGAGTTATCCAAAGATACTGGGCCTGTCTTAACCCCTTGGTGACAGTGTTCAATCCAGAAAGCAGGGGCAAAATCCAGTCTCTTTGCAGAGGCATCTTTTTTATTTTTTGGCATTTATTTTCTATGCAGAAAACTTTCCCCAATTTTTCTTTCCATAACTACCTCACCCCAATATTAGTCCCTCTTGGCATGAGAGACCAATAATTCATTTGAAAAAAAATAGCCTTAGGTCAAAAAAAGAGCCTGAGCGGTGGTTGATCATGTTCTGTATACCATGAACATTTGCATTTGCAAATAGGCTTAAAATAGTGCCTCCATTAACACTTATTTAAAGTTCTGGAAAGACAGGTGAATATAATTTTTGGCCAAGGGAACTTCCCACTACTCTCAAATTATAATAACTAAGGAGATGATCCATTCTTCTGACATCCAATCTCAATTTTGAGACAAAGGCTCTGGACTAAAATGTGTGTATGTATGTAATTATGTATACAAGTTTGCAGCTCTATATGATGTTTTCTAATTGCTACTGAAGATACTATTAAAGCTATTTATGTGAGCTATCTATCACATGTATATTGGTAGCTTTTATAATGATACATTTTTAAAAATTGCTGTTCATTTGCATGTTTTAAATACATTTATTGAGTACTTTGTGTTTTTAATATGGAACATAAGAAACATGGTCCCTGTACTCTTAAAGCTCCTAGCCTAGTACAAAATCAGTATCAATTAAATATTCACACTTAAAATGACTATATAGGAACATTGTCTTAAAGGGAAAAATCTGGTTCTATGATTGTGCTCACTTTTAAAGTTTTTTTTAATTTTATATATATTTTACATCATTTTACATTTTTGTACAGTGTATACTTTCTCCTTTCAGGTGTAGTCCCTATGAAATTCCCATCACCAATTCTCCCGTGCACCATCACTGTAGTCCCTTGTGCTCTTTCCACCCATTTTGTTCCTTCTCTCTCCTCCCCTGTATAATGTTTCAGATTTAAGGTTGTCTGTTGATTTTGATTTTTAATTTATTATAATTAATTTTTTCCTTAGTCCCTTATTTGTTCCCTTTAAACATTCCTCCTATAAGTGAAACCATCCAATATTTTTCTTTTTCTTTCTGTGTGCTCACTTTTCTTAACTTTGCCTTTTGAACTTGATAATTTAGTTACTGTAATATCCCTGGATATAATATCCCTTCCTTGTGAAGACGGGGATCAGGTTTTATGGAGGCTAGACTGGGGAGGGGAAAAAACATGTAATGTAAAAATTCAGTCAAGCCAGATTTTTTAGGAGAAAATCAAATTCCATGTTTTGAAAATTAAATAAAAGTGGGAGTTGAGTGTAGGAGTCTCTGGGCCAGGAGATTGATGTTGTGAAGACTAGAAACGAGAGAGATGTATCTGAAACAAGAAAGGAGGCAATGAGAAGATTCTTTGGTAGTTATTCAGAGTTTAAGCAAGGATTGACAATTCATCTTTCATGGCCAGTCAGATAATAGTATTGGGGGGTGGGCAGGAAGGAAGGACAGGGCTACCAGCTGAGCACATGAGCATTTATTGGACCCAGCCTCATCTCTAATGTAGAGACTTATTTCTGAACTGTAAAGCAGAGCATTTAGGCTACAGTGTAGGGAAAAGACACCATTTTGAAAATGTGTTAGAGAAGGAAAAGTGTGTTCTCAGTACTTTCCATCTCCCCACCAATACTAGAAAGAACATTCAGTATCTTCCTCCTCCTTTCACTAATATGATTCCTTTCTGAGTTCCATTCCTTATTTAGATAAATTAACTTGAATCTTAGTGACTAAAAAAATAATAATAATACACATTCTCCCTTTCAGCTAGTGTTTAATAGGGGCTTTCAAAAATGCCTTAACCCAAGGAATGAGTAATTTGGGAATTCCAAACATCAATGTAGGGCTGGTACTCGGAACAGGGAGAGAGGGACGTCCCTCATTTGTGCCCTTAAACATTGGTTTCTGTCTTTGACCATGATTCTGGTTCTGAGACAATGGGAAAGGTCTCCCTTAGGGGTCAGGATTGGTACAGCTGCATTTTAGTGACTTCTATGGAATTTATAATGGCAGGCAGAGCCCTTAATGAGATGTATATAGACTCAAAGAAGAGGCACCTGTAAAACTTTTATGATGCTTACCTTAAGCCTTTTATGCCAAAAAGGAAAAAAATGTGTTCTAAAGCCATTGATCATTTGAAAAGGGTGTTCTTTTTACTCAGATAAGACCAATTCTAAATGTGCATGCAAGAACTAGGTATCTGTCTTAAACACAAACTTGCTCTTGGAGGACTGGAAAATCTTTTTTTTTTAATTTTTAAATTTTATTTATATATACTTCATTGTTCATTTTTAAATTTTTTTAAATCTATTTTTTTCTTACAATGTTTGCTTTCTTTTCTCAGGTGTAGTCGCCTTAGATTTTTCCACCACCAATTCACCCGTGCACCATCACCATAGTCCCTTGTGCTCTTCCCACCCATTTTGTTCCTTCTTCCTCCTCCACCCCTAGGGAATGTGTCAGATTTATAGTTGTCTGTTGGTTTTGATTTTTAATTTATTGTGATTAATTTTTCCCCTTTATCCCTTATTTGTTTGCTCTACATTCCTCCTATAAGTGAAACCACCCAATATTTTTCCTTTTATTTCTAGCTTATTTCACTGAGCACAATCCCTTCTAGCACCATCCATGTTGCTGTGAATTGCATGAGTTTATCTTTTTGATTGCTGAGTAATATTCCAGTGTGTGTGTGTGTGTGTGTGTGTGTGTGTGTGTGTGTGTATACCACCTTTTCTTTTTTTCTTTTTTCTGGCCTGTACCACCTCTTCTTGATCCAGGATTGGAAAATCTTAATGCTAGAGCCATGCTATTGTCTTTCTTTTGGGCTAGTGAGGAAAACATACTCTTGATTTTAATGCTTTTATTTACCTATAATATTGGTATGTTATAAAAGCTTTCTTATGCTCTTGTGAATCTTCATAGACATGGCTTCTTTGTTGCTATGCATCTTTGATGCTGTTCTCCTCAAAACTGTGTCAAAACCCCGTGCTTCCAAAGGGGTTTGGGGAAAGATGCCTAATGAAAGGAGGGAAACTGTTAGGCAGAAAATTCTCCACAAATGGGACCCCAGGAAGATTTGCTTCAGGAAGAGATTAGAAAGCAAATCAGACCTTCTATCCAGCCTGTGCTAGAAGGAGACAAGACTAGCAAGGAAAAGCAGAGCTCAAGGAAAGCAGAGCTCACACTGGGTGACATGTGTCCACTGCAATCACTTGTGTCCACCAGACTCCAAGCAGTGTTCACGTTTCTGTCAAGGCGTGGCTCTTGCTCACCTTTTTCTTGTCATGCTCAGTGTCCCTGCACCAGCTCAATCTCGTCCTCTCAGGTCTACCAACCTTCATTTTGGTTTTCTTGATCCCTAATAATAGCCCCAACTTCCTCTCTCAGGCCCCTGACAGGCTTACTTTCTTTAAACTTCCATTGCATATCGATTTCGGCTCCCAAACTATTCGTACCAAAATCCCAATTTTCTATCAAATCAAATAAATTCTTTGCCTGACTTTCCAGGTCCTATTAAGCTGTCCTCCTCTACTTACAGAAACTAATTTACCAATATTTGTCCAAAGGCAACCTCTCCTCTAGTTCAGTTAGTTTTTCTTATTGTCTTATATAAAGGTCACGGTCATTTCACTAGTTCCATATGTGTCCTTATAGGCTATTGTTATATTTGATTGTGGTTCAGAAAGTAGTTGCCAAAAATATTATGCCAGTAAGTAGCATTGAACATAAGATTTTGCTCTGTGCCTCCAACCATGTGCACACGTAGTATGCATCCAGGAGTAGGGCCCAGTAGTTTTCCAGCTAATCCAATCAAATGTGTAGTGATGGTTCATCAGAAAGCAGTAATTCTCTGAGTCCCATCCAGGATGCCAAGGATGCAGGGTTGTACCTCTTTATCAACCTGTTTGAAGGACGTCATAGGAAGATTGTAAATTTGCAAAGCTTTCAAGTTCAGAGGCAGGTGGCCAATGCATTGAGTTCTAGAAAACCAACAATTGCCTATGTGAATGGGAGATAGCAATTCTCAGAAAGATCTCAGAAAGCAATGCAGTGGCCTAGGCTGACAACTGTCAAGAGGAGAGTATCAGAATGAGTAGCCTTAGAGCCAATATAAGATAAAAGTCTCATCTGCCCTAATAGAAATTGACTCTCTCCTGTAAGCTCTAGCATGCTTCACTCCCTGTTTCTGTCACCAGTGTTTAGTTTTGGGACTAAGTCTGGGCATTTTAAAAAAATGCTTATTTATTTATGTACATAAGAACTGGGGTACAGGTCAGAGGTGCGGGGGATGAGAGGATTCATCAGAGACAGACTGGGGAACAGAATGGGTGGATCCACTGAAATATACTGCTGAGGGGAGCAGCCGGTGAGACAGGCAAGGCCTGCTGTGCCATGTGGGTTAGTTTCCTGGCCAGGTATTGAACTCATGCTGCAGTGGCTTTGCACTGCTCCATGGTGTTGTGCCTTAACCCCTTGCACCACCAGGGAGGCCCCAGTTTGTGCTTTTTTAAGGCTCAGTTAAGGTGGTACTACTCTTACTCCTGTCTTTGGACTACAGGATTGCTTGCTCTTTTCCATCTTTTCGGAAACACTGGGTCACTTGTAGTCAGCTCAGCAAACCCTCCACAGACAGCAGAATCTTCTAAATGTACCATACTCTTTACTGTGCTAAAAACAAGGAAGGACTCAGGGTGGAGGACAAGGAAAGGCAATGTGTTCAGGTTTCTCCTTTAATTTTCTTTCTTCCTGGGAATGAGAGTTTAATGAGAGTTTAAAGACAAAGTTAGAAATTGTGGAGTTCAACCACCCATCTAAGAGTACCTCCTAACATGTCTCCCCTGCACAATCACCCCACTTTTGCTTAAGCCATTTTGGTGATGAGGAGCTCATTACTTCACAAGAAAGTCCAGTCCTTCATCACAGCACTCTATTCAGAGTTCTTCATATCTGAAGTGGAAATCTGCCTCCTTATGACTTCAACTTATTGAAGCTACTTTCCCCTCCGCGGTGGTACATGTGCTATCATACAGGAGAGCGCCTCAAAATTTGCAGATGGTCATCATGTACTTGTAAGTTCTTCTTCTCCAAGGTCATTACCCCTAGTCTGTTTGAATGTTCCTCATTTGACATAATTTCATTATTCCCTAATGAATCATGCTGCTCCTTCTCTTGATAAACTCTAATTGGTAGTGTCATCCAAGTAGAACCAACCTCATTCAAATAATACCACAAGTAATGTGGTCTGATTAGTAGAGTATGGTGACTAAGTTCTGCACAAAGATTGAATTAATGTCTAGTTAACCATGCTGCACTAAATGTAATTTTTACATTAACCATGGACGTGTAGTTTCTCTGTTGTCTACTTACTCCACTTCACAGTTGTTACTTCAGAACTTAAGGACATATCTTTATTCTTAGTCTCATGAGATACATATTTTCAGACTTGATGAATATTAATTAAGCTGGCCAACTTCATGACTATCTGGCTCATTATGTCATCTGCATATTTGAAAGCAGAAGTGTAATTTCTGTGCTGTCATTCATAGTTTTACTAAATATGTGAAAGTGGAAAGGTCAAAAAACAGCCCTGTAGCATTCACTGCAGTAGCAGGCTTTTAAACAAGAATGATTCTTGGTACTCAGCTGTTGAATGAATGAATGAATGAATGAATGAGTCAACCAGTGGCTTGTCCTCCTCCATATTTAATCTGTCACTGTATCCTGTTACTTATACTCCTACACACTGCTTGAATCTATTCCTTTTTTCCATTTCTCTACCACCATCCTAGACCAAACAGCCACCTGCTTTCACTTAAGTGACTGCAGTAGCTATATTAGTCTTCCAGCTTCTGTTCTGGCTTCCCTGCTATCCATTTACTAAATAGTAACCAGAGGTATATTTTCAAAATGTAAACCTGATTATGTCATTCCGCAGCTTTCATTTTTTCACCAGCTTGCATTGTTCTCAGAAGAAAGAGCAACATCCTTAACAGTGCCATAACTTAAGCGAGGTCTGGCCTCTGGTGACCTCTCCAGCCTTGTCTCCACCTGTCATTTCATTTTAGCCACATCAACCATCTCTCATGTGACCTCCTGATACAGTGGTTTTGCACATATTGTTCTCTTTGCCTAAAATCCTTCCAAGCCACTGCCACCCCCCCCATAACCCTTCACCTGTTTAACACCTATTCATTCTGTTCTGTTCATCTATTGGTGCATAACAAACTGCCTTCAAATTTAGCAGCTTAAAACAATGACGCTTTTGCTCTCTGACAATAATGTGAGGTCAGAAATTTGGGCAAGCTTTTGAGTGGGTCTTCTGCATCTAAGGTCATCAACCGAGGTCATTAGGTGGTATGATAAATAAACTAATCTAGACCTGCACTGACATATTAGTAGCTACTAGTCACATGTGGGTACTGATCACTTGTTAGCTCTAATTGAGCTGTGCTATAAGTATGAGCTATCCACAAAATTTTGAAGATTTAGTACAGAAAAACAATATAAAAATGCATTAATGATTTTTCTATTGCTGACATGTCAGTATTATAATATTTTAGATAGTTGAGATTAAATGATATTAAATTGGACTTTTACCTATTTCTTTAAAATTTTTTTATTGTGGCTACTAGAAACTTCAAATCACATATGGTTTGCATTAAATTTCTATTTTCAGTCTATGTGTTATCTGTCATAGCTACTCAACTCTACCATGGTGGTGTAAAAGCAGCCGTAGACAATAAATAAATCAGTAAGACTGCATGCTCATAAAACTGAGATTTAGTCTCTAGATTACATTTGCTGACCCTTGCCCTAGAGGATCCAAGATTTTATTTCTATGTCGTGTGGTTTGGCAGAGACAGCCGGGTTCAGCTTCTCAGAGAAAGCTGACCCAAACACCAACATTTGCCCTCTCTAGCATGCTGGTCTCAGAAGAATGGGACGTCTTACATCATGGCTCAGAGCTCCAGGAAGACTGTTCCAAAGATAGGTGTAAGCTGCAAAGTTTCTTTCTTTTTTTTTTTTAAAGATTTATTTATTTATGCGTACAAGCACTGGGGTACAGGTCAGAAGTGTGGGGGGTGAGAGGATTCACCACAGAGAGCGGGGAGCAGAACAGGCAGATCAACAGAAGTACACTGCTGAGGGGAGCAGCGGGCACAGCAGGAGAGGTCTGCCGCGCCATGTGGGTCCCCCTCCTGGCCGGCGGCAGGGATCGAACTCGTGCTGCAGCGGCTGCGGTTTGCTCCATAGTGCGCCGCTTAACCCACTGCGCCACCGGGGAGGCCCCAGCTGCAAAGTTTCTTATGACCAAGTCTCAGAAGTGACAAATATCCATTCTGTTGCATGTGTTGTTCAAGGAACTCTCTAAGGCCCCCGGTTCAAGAAGAGAAGACTAGACTCTACCGCTTCACAGGAGGAGCATGAAGAATATGTGTTCTTTTTAAATCTACCACATCATTCTGCAAGTCCCCGTTTAGATTCATCCTGCTATGGGCTTTCAAGATAGTGTGCACCTCCCTTTGTAGCGCTTGTCCTGTTATGATTTTACATCTATTTGTGTGATTATCTGACCATTATTTTGCTTGTGTAATAGCAGGAAGCAGTCATAAGAAGAAATGCTGCTTCTGGCATTGCTCACGGGTCCATTCCCAGGGCCTAGCACGATGGCTTGTTCCATAAGTATTTGTTGAGTGAGTGATGATACAACGGCGGAGCTTGTAAGCCATGTAACCATGCTAATATTGATCCCGCATTTCTCCCCATTGGTCTCAAACGTGTCATGAGATATTTTGTCAGGAGCTTGTTAAAATTCAGGTATATTCAATTTCTAGCCACATTCTTATTTTGCAGTTCAAAAACTATAAAAGTAGAAATGAACCTACTCTATTCTTCCCAGAGTTTCGAAGGTAATGATAGCCCTTGAAAGGTATACTTTCAGGTTTGGAGCTCTGAGAAGTAAATCATGTGCATGTCACCTCCAGGGGAAAGCCAAGCCCCTAGACAGCCTGTGCTCCTCTTGGACTGAACTCTCTCCACCCAGCTTTGGTGCCAGTCCAGCAACCTGGCTTGTCTGGTCACGTTGTGGTAGAAGGCAAAGGGCCGGCACGCACCTCGGCCTGAGGCTTACCTAGTCCTCCCTCCATGGAGGTTGTGGCATCTCCTGCTTTACTGGAGTAAGGACCCTTGTTTGCTCTAGAAGGAGGCAGTGTTGCTACCTTCAGAGTTGTTAAATAGGGAGCTTCATTGCTCCCCAACTTCTGCTTTGGAAGCCTTCACTCCCCGTGTCATTCTATCCACATTCTGACCCCACCCCACTCTGGCCACCACCACTCCATGTCCCTTCATGGACATGGATATGGGATCCCTGAATTGTATATCATATGGTCATTCAGACCTGGGATACAAAAGATCCATCCTTTATCCCCCTTTTTTTTTTTCGTTCAAATACTCATATCTCCCCAGTGAGGTTCTTTTAGTGAGGCTGAGCTGGAACACAGCCATGCGTGCGGGGCGCTAAACCCACACTAAGAAACTGATTTATCTGTGTAGGGCTGGAGTAGAGAGGAACATTCTCTGCCTGGCACATAATGGGTGGTCTAGCAGTATCTGTGGAATGAATGGAAGCTCAGGATAGTAATTCTCTTGAAAGTGACACATTTGGCCTCTTCCCACCCCGTCAGAACACATATACCTGAGTGTCCCAATTTGACTTTAGGAGCCTCCGTCAACTCTGCCCTGGAGATGTGCTGCTGCCCTGTTACCCTGATTGTGGTAAAAACTAAAACCCTTGCTATCTCTTCTCTCAGTATAGTTGAAACTGGCTGGAACTTTTCAAGGAATTACATCAGTATTAAATGAATACAGAGGTGCCGCGTGGGTTTGTCTCAGCTCTACCACCTTCTAACCAGGTGACCTGAAGCAGATTTCTTAACCCCTCTGGAACTCGTTTCTTTATCTGTAACATGAGAGCAAATAATCCCACATTGCTGTAAAAACTAATGATAGAATTAGTCATGAGCTGTCTGTCTCTCACGGTCCATGATGGCCCAGACACACAAAATAAGGGGAAGTGATGTCTGGTGGGTGTTCTTGATTGGTTTCTGATGTGATCCTCCAGCTACGCAGAGGCTGCTCATTCAGACTTCGTGGCCAGTTCACCCACCTCACAGACCATATTCTCACAGGTTACAGAAAGCATCTCTGAGAATCCCCTCATAAATTTTAGGTTCTTTCCTCTCCCATTCCCCTTTTTGCTCTCTCTTTCCAAAAGCAAGAGTTTCCATTCATAGACTCCCGGAGAAAGCAATGACTTGTGGTTGCTGTTGGTGGTTCATTCCCAAGGGAGCAGTGGTATTTCTGCTCCTCTTTAGTACCAAAAACATTGGAAAAACTGACTTCCTAACCCAGTCCCCCACTGTCACACTCCTTCTGGCTAGAGTTGAGAGAAACTCTTTACTGGGGATATTAGTTATAAAAGAGGATCACGTCAATCTCATGCATTTTCGCACCATGTTTTATTAGGATGTCTGACCTGGCAACTAAGCATCAGAAGTGTCCTCTCAGACAGGGGGAAGGTATATCATTTTCAAATTAATGTCAGCAAAGTTAACTAGAAGGATTGTCACTGCTGGGCCAGGATTTAAAGGAGGGACATAATAGCTATCCCCAGGTGCTCGAAAGTCTTTGACAGAACTATGTTAGGGTTATTCTGGGTAGCTCAGAAAACAAAACTAGTCTCAGTAGTGAAAGTTAAGGAGAGGCAGTTTTTCAATCAAGGGACAAAAGAGTTCCCAAATAGAGAAGTCAAAATGGTATAAACTTTCTTGTCAGGCCTAGGGCTCCACCCCACTTGTCCAAGATTTCCCAGGGCCTACTGGTTTTGGGTAATTTGTTCAATTAAAGATGATTTGTTAAATTTATATTTATAGTGAAGAATAACTTGACTTTGTGTCCCTGTTTAACACACCACCCCATATTTATTTGAAAATAAATATCTTTGGTTAGGTGAAGCATACTGATTTTTGGTTTACAAACAATGGGAGAGCCCTCTATCTGGACGAAATTTGACTCAAAAGACTTCCAGTCTTCAGATTCTATGACACATAGGATTCTGAGGTGATTTGGAATAAGGAAGTACAAAGAAATCATGTGAAGAACTTTCTAGACTCTATCATGGAGTCCTGATAAAACATTAATTTTCTAACTACTAATTCTAATTATCACTTTTATATGAAAGAACTCCTATGAATCAACAAGAAAAAGAACAGTTGTAAATGAAAAGG
Source organism: Galemys pyrenaicus (assembly GCA_019455555.1). Taxonomy (NCBI): domain Eukaryota; kingdom Metazoa; phylum Chordata; class Mammalia; order Eulipotyphla; family Talpidae; genus Galemys; species Galemys pyrenaicus. The sequence goes on from JAGFMF010011454.1 coordinate 1,962,312, forward strand.
AGGTGAAAGAAGTGTATAGACAGTACACGAAAAAAAGAAATCTCTCTTATACCTTTAAAAAGAGTCATAATAAAAGAAATTCATTTTAAAATTTAATCAGAGACTAGAGCAAAGATTTTAAAAAATAAAGTTACAGTAAGAACTACTTTTCAACAGAAAATAAGTGTTGGCAAGAATGTGGAGAAAAAGGAGCTCTTGTGCTCTGTTAATGGGAATGCAAAATGGTGCACCTGCTATAGAAAACAGTATGGTGGTTCCCCAAGAAATTAAAAATAAAATTACCATATGATTCAGTAATTCCACTTCTGAGTATGCACCCAAAAGAAATGAAAGCAGGGTCTCAGGTATTTATACACCCACACTCATAGCATTATTCACAATAGCTAAAAGGTGGAAGCACACATATGCCCACAAACAAATGATCAGATAAACAAAATGCCTTATATAGTGATACGTATAGTGGCTTATTATCCAGCCTTTAAAGGGAAGGGCAGTCTGACATGCTACAACATTCAGGAGTCTTGAATACATTTTGCTACATGAAATAAACCAATCAAAAAAAGACCTTTTCTGTATGATTCCCTCTGTATGAGATATCTAGAGTGGTCATATTCATGGAGACAAAAGATAGAAGGGTAGTTGTCAGGGGCTGGGAGGGAAGGACAGGGAATTATTGTTTAATGGGGACAGAGTTACAATTTTACAAGAACAAGAGTTCTGGAGATGGATGGTTGCAGAACAACATGAATACTTAATAGTATTGCACACTTAAAAATGAGTCAGATAAAAATTTTATGTGTATTTTACCACAATGAGAAATGATTTTTAAAAATTCACAAGTGATTTTGCTTTATTTTTTTGCAAAATTGCCATTTTAACTTTCTTGTTGGTAATGACCACAAATGAGAAAACATACTCTGTTGGCAGAAGCAATTCAGAAATAAACACACTTATGTTTTGTTGGTGGGAACATGAACATAGAATCTTGGGGGTGACAATTTTTCAATATCTGTGAAGATTAAAATTGGTCAAGTCAGTCCATGCCAAGAAAGGCAACATAATTTGCCAATTAGGTTTTCCTTTTTACATTGGCTATGAAAAAGCTATAAGTTTGAGACTCAGACCGTGGAAGGTAGGCAGATTTCTATGGCAAGCATTTACTACTGGCCTGATCATTGGCTCCATTTAATAGGCCTGTATTTGGTTTGCTCTTCTCCTGTTTACAGTGTTGGTTATCTTTCCTTATTCTCTGCTTCCTGTAAGTCACCCCAGTCTTTTTAGTCTAAGTTGGGGTGAATGGTGAGTAAAAAAAGAGGGAGGGAGACAAGGGAGAAAGAATGGACAGAGGGTATAAAGTAAGCCTGTCATTTTCTTCAGCTCCATCATGTGGATTAAGTGTATACTACAGTCCAGTGGTTCTCAAAGTTGGACCCGTAGGCCCGTATCATCGTCATTACCTGTGGCTTGTGAGACGTAGGTTCCTCCCAGCCTACTGAGTCAGAACGTCTGTGTCTGAGGCCCAGGAAACTGCTGTAACATGTTCTCAAGGGGATTTTCAAATTTATTAAAGTGTGAGGACTACAGGAAAATAAAAAGAAAGTTTATTTCCAAACATAAATCCTACATTTGCTGTGTCATACCCACTGTATTGGTCATGCTATATAATGCTAGCAACTATTATAAATACTATGAAAATTCTCATTAGCATAATACAATAAATCCTCATGAACTTAGTTTTTGCTCGTGTCACAATCCAGTATGGATAGGTGTGCAGTGAAGGGTTTTATTGATTTATTCGGCAAACCAGTTTCCTTTCACAGTCAGGTTTTGCCATCCTCTAGTTGGAGCTGGGTCTTCTCTGGATCTCTGAACTCAAAAGGCAGAGGAAGGAGGAAAGAGAGAAGGCTTTGGCAGTAGGCTCTGGAAGTAACACCATCTTTTCTGCTCACCATTGCACTAGCGAGACCCGATCACATGGCCCAGGCAGCTGCAGAAAAGGCTGTGGAGCTGGGAGGAAAAGGAAATGGGTTTGGAAACACATCACGAGGTCTCTGCCACACCCATAGACTTAAGTGAGTCCCAAACTTCACTTGTCATGTTTTGATTTTCAGTTTCATGTTCTAATTAAGTCTTATTGTTTCTTTTTTAAACTCTAGCATTATGGGACTGAAGTATGCTCTCTTCGTGATGGTCCTCCTGATTGCTGGTAAGAACCCTTTGGCTTTGTAATGTCCTAGAATCCTTCCACTGCCTTTGATGAGTCTGACCACTCCACCCCCAGGCCTGAGACTTAAGTTTTACTTACTTTCTGATAGGTGTTGCATATCATCACGTGCTAAAAAGATTTTTCTGGATAAAAAGGCAGCATCATGATGGAGAACAGGAAGTTCAGCTGATGGCAGGCCTAGCCTGGGAGGGAGACTCCCCTCTTCCCTGCATCCTTCTCCTCTGCCACCTCACACCTACAGGCCTGGATGCAGTGGGGTAGACTGTCCTGTCCAGCAGTGCTGGGAGCCAGGAAAAGGACCCTGCTCTGACACCGCACTCCTGAGGCTTAGCTCTTTTGTTTGATACATGCTCCGTTCTGGCCTCTGTCCCCATTTCTGACATTCTGAGACTTAGACAATAGTTGATGGGCTTCAAAACACTTCCTACTGTTAGAGAGTTTGTTTCCATATTCCCTCCCTTCCCTCTCTCCTTCTGCTGCTGTCACCAGCCCACACCCATACATCGAAGTTGCCACTGCTTACCAGAAGGATCCAGAAACCCAGCCCTGCTTGACCTACTCTAGTGACCTTCAGCTAGCTGCATCATCAGTTTGCCATGGTAACAATGAATCTGAGCTTCAGGCTCCTCATGCGCACAAAGCCCCGTCTGGGAGCGAGGGTTCTTAGCAGTGTGGCTCATGCTTTGGACACTTTTCCTAAGAAACTTTAACCATAATAAGGCCTCTGTTTCTTTGCACTGTGACTTTCCTTCCATCACTTTTCCACCTTGAAAAACTGTTGGGTGGTAGTAGAGTAGCCATGGCATTTTGTACTTGAATTCTGTATTTTTTCTTAAAGAGCCGCTTCCCCTACAAAAGACATGTTTAATCATCAGGCCTCACTAAACTCGAGTCTTCCTTATTTGCTGTTCTTCTCTGAGTTTCAGTTTTTTGTCTGTAAATTGGGGTTGGCCAAGGTTCCTGTCACGCATCCTGTGTCTGAGAGAGGAGATGTCCCGGTGCTGATTAGAGGCAAACAGGGAGAGTAAACTGAACCTAGAGTTTGGCTGCAGCACTGAGCAGGGTGCTCCGGACCAACCTGCCTGAGAAAAGCACACAAATGCTTTTAACCTGAAGCCAGATTGCTCAGGAGATAGAAAATAACCAAACATGCCCTGTTATGTCAAGTCATGATCATTAGTACGACATAAAAATAAATAGTCAGAATAAGGAATAGAGATGGACAAAGGTGATATGTTCAATAGGATGGTCACAGAAATCTCTCTGGGAGGTAGTATTTGGTAAAAGACCTATATGAAGTGAAGGAATAACACTAAGACTGCCTGGAGGAAGAATCTTCTAAGCAGAGGGATAAATACAAGAAAAGTCCATGAGATAGAGTGTGCCTAACTTTTTAGAGGAATGAAAAGCAACCCAGGTGGTTAGACCAGAGTAAGAGAAAGAGTCTGAAAAGGCATCGGGACCAGACTGCATTAGAAGGGGGAGGTCATGGGAAAGACTTGGACTATAGTTGCCAGTGTGATGGGAAACAATGTCGATGTATCATCTAGGTCATGAAAACTCTTGGAGAACCATCTCCTCCCTGTAACAAGAGAATCTATCTTCAGTAATTGATATAGGACAGTAGGGGAGACTTAAGGAGGTGATGTATTAAGATAGGTATATGGACTACTGCAGTGGGACTTCGCCGTGAGGGCAAGATATTGAGCTAACTCCAGATACAGTATGGGCAAGTGGGAATGTGTAGCCAAGATACAGAATGGGGGATCAATTGATGGAAAATTCCTAAGGAAACATCATAGACAAGAGTTCTGACCTAACAGAATTCTTGCTCAAGCCAGGCACAGATGGTCAGACATAACCCTGCAGGTGATGGAGCATCAAGAACCTGAGTGATCAGATATAGAGGGTGGGGGATTCTGATGAAACTGTATTGTCACACTGGATTGTATATGGACGTGCATAGATGGGCCTGGGAGAAGTTCAGGAGCCTGACTAAAACTTGATGCAGCAAAGAATATTTATCATAACCTAAAAATTTATATTTCTTGAACTCCAGGTAAATATTTTTCTCTGATTGTGCCTTTCCTTTGCTCCGTACTGTCTCCTCATCCTTCCCTCATGATCCCAGAGTCCAGCTCTGGCTGCTATAGCTCTAGAGCCACAGCCATGCAGACCCTCACACTGGTATTTTGGACAGATGATTCAGATGATGGTTGATCAGGGACTCATTCACTGAGAGGGAGGACAGGAGTTTCAAATATAAGGAAGAGAACACCTGTTGCTGCCTAAATGGCAGTACCCCACAGGCAGTTGGATATGGATATCTGGAACCCTGGTGAAAGTTATGGGCTGCAGATAAGTATCTCTGTATTATTAGATTATCCTTGAGAGTTGACCCCATGAGGAGAGAGTAGAAAATCAGAGACAGGGTGGAGAGTAAGGAGAATATTAAGAGCAAGCACTCAAGAGAATCACCATTTAAGGAATGATCAAAAGAAATTGATCGGGATCACAGAGACTGGGCAAGAACAGTTTCAAGAAGAAGAGATGGCTAACAGTGTGATGTTCAATACAGTGATCAGATCAGGTGAAGACTGAAAAGATCTCTCTGGAAATTTTGGGAAGCAACTGACAGTCTTTGCCTGGGAAGTTTTGGTGGGTGGGGGGAAAGGTAGATGGGGGTGTAGACAGCAATTGCTGCTTATTCTTTCAGCAACTTTGACTCTAAATGAAAGAGAAACTAAAAGCAGTAACAAAGAGCATACTGCTGAAGTAACTGCTGGGAGGGAGAGGGTGATAAGCAGGTAGGAAGCCCAGAGGCCAAGTTAAGTGGGATAAGAAAATGACAGATTTGTAATGTCACCAGTCTTAACAACTGAATAACTTCCTCCTTCACTTGTAAGAACAGATATGAAGAACAAAATAGAGCATTCTTGGGAAGAATAGCACAAAGAGGCAGGCTCATTGAGGTTGTTGGCAAGAGATTGAAAAAGACTTACAATCACTGCCATCAAATAAGATGGCTTCTAGTCACATGTGGCTATTAAAACTCATGTTAGTTAAAATTAAATAAGAGTAAAAATTCAATTTCTCAGTCACACAAGCTACTCACCAAGTGCTCAAAGGCCACAGTGGCTGGTGGCTACCGTGTTGGTCAGGACAGAGAGAGAGCATTTCCATCCTTGTAGAGTTCTTTTGGAAAGCACTGTTCTATAGGTCCTAGCTTGGATAGGCCTGAGATTTTGATGATGTCAATGGCCAAAGAAATTGTTCTCTCTCATAGATGTAAGGATGAGAACATCCCATAGATGTTCTCAGCATAGAAGTAAGGAGAATAATTAAGAGTAAATATTAGTGGAAGTTATCCTACAGGCAGAGATAAGTACTTTGAGATGTCAGAGTTTAGAGGACTTGTTCTTGGTGATAAGTTTCATGGTTATGTCACAGGAGAGGACTGATGATATAGTTATGGATGAAGATTTTTGAAGTGGAAAAGAGCAGAGAACTTTGAGGCAAGATTTTAGTGAACTAAGTTCGATCACCAGCTAGGGAGCTAACCCACAGGTCTGCACCACTCCTGTCTCACCCAATGCTCCCCTCAGCTGTGTATTTCAGTGGATCTGCCTGTTCTGCTCCCCGCTGTTTCTGGTGAGTCCTGTCATCCCCCAGTTCTTCTGGTCTACACCCAGTTCTTCTATGCAAAATAAATAAAAATCTTGCAATAAAGGAATAATTCTTTAAAAACAAAACAATAATGGAATGAGACTTCCAGAGGGCCTGGTAAAGTTTCGGAAGAAGTTTAGGAGGAAGATTCATGTGTGTACTTGAGCGCCGTAATGTGGAGAAGAGACAGCCCTTTTATAAGACCTGCGTTTCAACATGGGCAAACCGAAGTGCTAGAGGAGGTCAGAGACTCACAAGGTTAGCAGACTGTAGTTTCTGTGTGACATTCAGACATCACATTGCTGAGGTAGACTTCAAGTATCTTTTGAAACAACCTCATTCAGTTGATCAGGGAAGTAGCTAAATGGATTCTTGAGTGCTTAGTTTCTAATTAGTTTTAACTAGACCCCGACCATTTCTAGTATCCAAGTACTAGGATAGAAAGAGAATTCAGTGTTTACCCAGCGATGGTGTCCCGGTGACTCGGTTACCTAGGTTTTCTGATATTTGGGATCATAATAGGAGAGATGATGAAGACAACACAGGAAAATTCAGAGAAGAGTTGAGTTAGCTTGCTGAGCTCTGAGTCACATCACGAAGCCATGATCGGTGAGGAACCATGGGAGTCAGTTGTGAAATACTTTCAGTTCCATTCAAAATGAGCTTCAGAGTCATTTTCACTACAGGGGAGGAGAAGAAAGGTTTTGGGGAGGGATAGATGGAAGCTAATTTTCCTGTTGTTATCTTCTCTGCTCCACCCCAGAGACAGAAACAGTGATCCTCTACTGCAGCTTCTGAAATGGGAATTTTTATTAAAATGCACATTCCCTAGGTCTAGGGTGGGCCAGAGATTCTGCGTGTCTGACCACCCTTAGGTGATGTCAGTGCCTCTAGGGCACAGACCACACTCTCTGTTGGCAGGGAAAGAAGCGGCAGTCAGACTGGTGGGAAAAAACATCTTAGAATATGGGGTAGGAAGGTGAGAGAATTGGACCCCTCAGTGAGTGGGAAAGAGGGAGGTACTGTGAGGCTCTGCAGAGAAACAAGCATAAATCAAGACAGAAGAAGACAGATAAGTCATCTTCAGGCTCAGAAGGCTGAGTAATAACAGTGTTGACCGTTAACTGACAGACTTTTCAACTGTGTGTTTGGTTTCTCCATTAGATCATCTGTCTGTCTTATGTCATATGGCAAATCGGTGATAAAACCAGAATGAGTTTACCCAGAGAGAGCTGCTAGACAATTTCACAGCAGGTGGCACTATTGCGTTATCATTTATACTTTAACAAAGGAGTAGTGAGAGTCCCAGGATTGCCTTGTAAGGTAATTATTGGATGCAACAAATTCTCCTTAGTTCCCCCTTTCACTGTCCCAGGTACCCAAGTAGATTTTCCACCTCCTATTATGAGAATGTGTCTTGTTCAGATGTTGCATCTTATACTTCCAAGTGCTTCCCAGGATTCTCAGGAGTATAATGCAATAGGCAATAATTCAAACCCTCACTTACGCCGCCTAGATTCCTTTTCCCTGAGAGTTAAAGACTACCAACCCTCTTTATTATGGCTCTCATGCCAGTGTGCACACAGTTCCGTTTTGCTAAGTGCACATCACTGTTACTTTTCCTTCTGCTCGCTCTTGGAATAGAAACACATGATCCAATCAATTTAATGACTGCTACCAGTCCCCAAGAATGCCTCAAATGAAAGTCTTCTCATCTCTCTTACTAACCTACTTCCCCATTCCACCTTTACTATGTTCTCACCTGAATAATGAAGCTTTATTTAGATCCCACCCTAACTTGCCCCCCAAAGTGTTATTTAACTTCATATTAACTAAGAAACAGCATTTACCCATCACCCGGCACTTCTCATCCACAACTTCTTAACTTCTTGGCCAAGTCTCAAGTAATTCTATGACCTAGAATAAGTCCTACAAAACCCCTGTAATCAATCACATTTAAGAAGTTAGGCAACCCAGATCCTTTGCACAAGCCTCAATATGCCCACGGTAACAAAGCCTTTCTCTAAACTACCAGTTGTAAAAATTTCCATGGACAATGCATACAGGGAAGAGCTAATTTGTGGTATCTGGGGTTTCCCCATGCTCCAGAAACACATTCAGACCTTCCCATCTTTGATTCATTTAAGCGTTTCATTCATGTATCTTAAATGAACTTTTATGATTACAATCCTAAAACAACCATTGTTGTTTCTTGCCTAGTTCTCTTTCAGATCCCGGAAGGAGCTTACAGAGGTCACTGAGAATATAGACTTTGGTTGATTATTTGTGTCGTTCCCAAACTATTATATATTACTGGGATCAATAGTCATGCAGAAGGCTTTATCAAGGGAACTATTTGAACTTCAAAGATATTACTCAGTGTGGGTCCCACCTACTGAGGCAAAACGAAAGGGTATGATATGTATGTTGCTAATATCATCAAATATTGTGCTAAAGCAGGCCAAGGAATAAAATAGGGAGGGGACATCTTTTGGTGATGGTGTAGAAGTGATGAAGTCACAACTACAGGGAAAAGCATCAGTCAGCATTCAGGTTATCGAAAGGTTAACATATTGGTGAATAAGTCCCTGATTCTGCTGCTTTTCCCTAATCTGGGATTTGAAATCACAGAACCATAGTACTGGAAAGATTCCTTGAACAGCTAGGTAGTCCTCCCCTCATCAAACAGGAAGGAAACTGAACCTCATAGTGGGTACAATTTGCAGAAGGCCACACATTTAGCGAGCAGGGCAGTGAGAATGAGAGTCCTGTTCTTCAGCTGTCAGCGTGTATGCGGAGTTCCAGAGTTTAACATTGAGTTCTTCAGTATTGTCACTGATGAGGAAATCTCTGGGTATTGTATAAAGAGAAATGGAGATATTATTTTTCTTCTCTCTTGTTGCTCCATCCCTAATGTCCACATTTCCTTTTTTTAGACGCTGCTTCTGAGATGAATCAGGCATATTTTGGTGACACTGGAAAGCTGCCATGCCACTTTAAAAATACTGATAATATAAGCTTGAATGAGCTGGTCGTATTTTGGCAGAACCGTCAGGATATGGTTCTTTTTGAGATATACGAAGGCAGCATAAAGTCTGGCAACGTTCATCCAAAGTACAAGGGTCGCACAAGATTTGACCAGAACAGCTGGACCCTGTACCTCGACAACATTGAGATCAAGGACAAGGGCTCATATGATTGTTATGCCCACCATAGAAGGCCCACCGGAATGGTTCCCATCCACAAGACAAGTTTGGAACTCTCAGTTCTTGGTACGTAGTCAACATCAGTCTCAGGTCCCTGAACTTCTCAGCTGAGACTACAATAACCAGAGAAATGTTCCTGGGGCTGGGGGGACTTGTAGAGAGAAGGGAGACATCAGCCATTTCTTGGGAAATCCATTGGAAAGCAATGCAAGGTTTGGGATTGCAGTAGCTGGCGATGGCTTGATAGTGCTGAGACTTTAACCCCTATGCCACCAGGGAAGCCCGTCCTTTGTGTTTTTTATATAACATGTATAGCCATAAAAAATCTGCGCTAGGATAAAATAGAGCTAGCCAAACAAAGTGCCAAGGCTAAGTGAAAGCCGTGAGTAATTTGTTCTTTAATAAGTTTGTATAGCCAGATAGACCTCTAATCTCTTTTACATTCATTTTCTCCTTTGGTCCATGATTTCTCTCCCTCCTCTCTTTGCTTAAAGCTCCTAGTGAGGGTGGTAGCTGATGGGTTTGGGTTTTCCCTTTAGTTTCCTAGAGGCTGCTTGTGAGTTATTTGCTGCCTAACCCTGAGATAGGTAGACAGAAGGGATATAACCCAAAGGCACATAATTCAAAAACTGATAAACCAACAATTGTTTCCAAGCTTTGAGTAACCTAAATGTCACTACAGGTTTTTTTAAGTTATAATATAGTATGAAGTCAATTTTTTTTGGTGCATAGTTCTGATAATTTTAACTTACACATTGATTTACATAATCACTACTATAAAAAGGATATACAAGAGTCTGTCATTCTAAAAATGCCATACCTTTATAGTAATACCCTCTCCATATCCTTAACTGCTGCTTTGTATTCATAGTCTTGTCTTTTTGAGAATGCCTCTTGCATGGAGTCAACAGTGAACAACCCTTTAAAGATCACAATGCCTGTGAGATTCATGCAACTTGTTGCTATACCCAAAGTCTGTTCCTTCTTATTGCTGAGTATCATTATATCGCTTTCTGTTGAACCCATAAAAAGACTTTGGTTGTTTTCAGTTTGGCATTATTATGAATAGAGCTGCTGTAAACATTTATCTACAAGGTATTGTGTAAGTGGAAGTTTTCATTTCTCTAGGGTAGACTCGTAGGAGTGGGATGACTAGATCCAAGTTAATTTTCTATGAAACTGGAGAAGACAGATGAACACTGATTCTAAAACCGCAGAGTAAAGCAAAAGCAAAAGTAGAAATAGAATGGAGTTTTTCCCTTTAAACCCTGTGTGCAGGGCTTTTGAAACATTTCAATCATTGTTTTCCAAGTGTGCCCAGGTACCGTAGAATGTGACATGTTTTAGGTGGGACAACTAACTAATAATTATTTAAACAATTTTATATTTATTTTACTGTGTATATTTGAAAAACTATAACTTTTCCAATGTGTAATTTCACAGCTATCACTAGAGACTAAAATAGGGAACACCATCCAACCCATCTTGTACAGGTCAAACCAAGCACAAAATGAGCATTTAAGTAATATGTTCATATAACAAAACTTGTAAAGAAGGCACGAAAGAACGTAAGTTTTGGAAACAATACACCCAATTATAAAATAGTATGTAGAACCTGCAAACTACCAGTGATTATAGAAAAAGAGAAAGGGATTTGTCTGGCAGAAGGAATTAGGTGTCAGTAATCCTGTCATAAAAATCTGAATGATAAATTAAGACAAGAGAAACTATATCTACCAGGAATATATATTTTCCCTAAAAATGACTGGGTTTTACATCTTATAGTATATGATGAAGACACTTTGACAGTTATTCCAAAACCAGCATTCTGAATTACTTTTTTAACTTATCTTTTACATCATTGTGTAGTCCCTATAAAATTCCCACCACCAGTTCGCCCATGTACCATCACCATTGTCCCTTGTGCTCTTCTCTTCCTTGTTCTTTATCCTTTTTCCTGAATCCCTTATTGCAGATTCTCCATCTACTCACTTGCTTGGGTTTCTGGAAGATAAGACTCAGACCATGCCATGGTCTCTGTTCCTGGTAGGATTTTAACCTCAACGCCTTCGTGCCCATTAGTCTGACAAACTAGACTACCCCCAATGGGATGCTTGGGTTCTAAAGTCAGACCACTTCTCCTTATTGAGACCCTACTTCCTAAAACAGTGTCCTCATTGTTTCCACTAGGTACAGCCTCACAAGTCTGACAATATATGTAGTTAATTGGTATGTAAATTTTTGGTAACCCAATTACAGCCCTTCTGTCGCTCAGAGTGCACCCCTTGATTTAGGTAAGTAGATGGGTAAGCAGGGCAAACAGGAAGTAAAATGGTCCTAGACTCCATTCTTGAAAAATAAATGTGGGGTCATTATGTAGTTCTTACCAGGGGCTGAACCCACACTTTAGACATTCATAGGTTACCAGGTATGCCCCAGTGGGTTCCTAGACCAGGCATCTCGTTCTTGGCTGTTTTTTTTTTTTTTTCCTGGCTATAGCTAACGTTGGACTGATTACTTTTTGTATCTCTATTCTTTCAGCTAACTACAGTCAACCTGAAATAGTGAACATTTCTAATGGAACAGAAAATTTAGGCATCATAAATGTAACCTGCTCATCTACACAAGGTTATCCAGAACCTTTCAAAATGTTTTTTGTGATAAAAACAGAGAATTCATCTGAAACGCCTGAGGCTGAAATAGAGAAATATCAAGATAACGTCACAGAATTGTACAACGTTTCTGCCAGCCTGTCTTTTCAAGTTCCTCCTGAAGCAAAAACTGTGAACGTCTCCTGTGGCCTGAAACCTACAGAAACAAAGGAAACACTTTTCTCCCCATCTCTCGTTATAGGTAAAACTGCTTCCCAAGATGATTTCTTCCATCAGGTTTTATATATATAAGGTAGATCATCCTGCTTGCTGGGATAGCTTGAACTGGGCCATGTTATCATACAATTAGGAGGATTCCAGATACAATCAACCTTCCTGGCTGATTGAAAACATGTGGTCATTTCTAGATGTAAAGACATATGAACCACCGTCTGTTCCAGACTCCATCCTCTGGAAAGTGGCTATAATTATAGTAGTTAGATATAGTCTGCTTCATCTGAGTGCTGTAGGGTCCAGAAAGCTATGAACCCATGTTGCCCTTGAGGAATCATGATGTTAGCCCTGAAATTGACCCCGTCATCTGGGCTATCTTTGCTTAGAAGATTCACTGAGACATGGACATACATATACACCCCCATTTTATATACAAGTATACACACACAAATATACACACATACATACACCACTTGCTACGAGTACAGACTATTCTAGACATTGTTAGTTAGAGGAATAAAAACTAAAAGATATAAGCCCTACTCTCTGCCCTTAAGAGGATTCCATTAGAATCAGAACTCGGTGACGTACATACATGGTAAACTGGACTTGAAAAAGATGACATTGGAGTCTAACTGACATCCCATGGAAATATGTAACTAAATTTAAGACAAGAATGACTGGTAATAAGTTTCATAGGCATTCAGTGTAGGCAAATTCCTTGAGGATCAGGGAAATCTTGCTAAAGGAAGTAAGACCTTATAATATTATCAAAGAAATAATTGAGCTTAATAAGTGCAGTGAGGCGATGACATATCCTCAGATATGTGGAGGCTTCCTGAGCAGAAAGAAAAACCCTGAGCCAGCATCCAGACTCAGAAGGTAAGAAGACACGGGCACTGGCAGTGGTGCCAGGCACCATATGCACTTTTGAGTCACCTCCTCTTGAAGCATCCATTCAGCTCCTTGCCCACCCTCTGGCTTTGCTCCTCTCTTTCGGTATCTCATTGTTTACACATAGCTTGGCACATGGACAGGTCCTTACAGATAGTCCCCAGAGCCCATCCCCCCAGCTAGCATTACTAGTGGGTCAGTCCTCCTCTCTCGGTGCTGATTTCCTTTCACTCAGACTCCACCTCTGAGAGTGTGCTAAATCATGAGGCTACCTAGCCTGTCCTGATTGCTTCTACTGTAACCTCTCTTGGCCTGCTAGAATCTTCTCCCAAGCTACTCCTGAAGTTCAGCACCTTCTCAGAGCCATAGCATCACCACACATGGCATGTTCCTGGGCCTCTGCCTCCCCACAGTTTACAGGAGAGCAGGGTCTGGCTACAAGAGCCTCATCATGGCTTACCATCCTGCTTCTTCTAAACTACCGCCAAAACTTTCCAGTTACCACCATTTTCAGAAATGTTTCAGTGCATGCAGTCCCAGGCAGCTAGAGCTTGCCTCTGTGACCCTGTTTGCTGACTCGATTATACAGGTTGGACCCTGAGGCTAAGAACCCTCTTGGGTGTCAAGAGGTGCTGTCTCTACGTGGGCATGCCACGTAGGCTCAAATGGACTTAAAGAGTGTTGAAGATAGCTGCAATGCCAACGACTTTTTTTCTTAATGCCCAGCTAAATTAATGGGAGTTCAGCCAGCCCTATTTTCCTATAATTTGAGACTAACTACCAGAACTGTCCCATAATATATCTACAAAGTGAGCCGCTCTGTTCTAAGCATCCCCACTAAGCCTATTTTTTAACTTTCTAGACACTTAGGCAGTCGTGCAAGGAAGTTAATTCTGGTACAGTCAGACCAGCTGATTCTGACCCTGCTTCCACAGGGCATGAAGACACATCAAAAGTTTTCTAGTAAGTGAGACTTGCTGGAGGCTGTGCTGGAGGAAGTCTTTTGAGACATCAAGGGAAAAAATAAACAAAACTAGAATAAGGAGGTCTGTGAGGAGATTGTTACGTTTGTCCAGGTTACAGGTATTGGAGGCTAGTCTAGAGATGATAGTGGATGGAGGAATTATTACAAGGGTCACCTCAGGAAATATACACCGATGATCTACAGGACTAACAAAGCAGGTGCTGCAACAGGGGACTGTACATTCAGAATCTCAGCACAGACACCTTACTCAAAATCTAGTACCAAGGGCCAGATTAACCCGTCATTGTCATTGCTGCCGCCAAGAGGGAAGGCAGCTCAGTCCAGGCATTTGTCCCAAGGCACAGGCTTGATTCTTAGCGTGAGTGAGCCATGGAGGCCATGAGACTGGCACTTCCTGTGGCCTGAAATTGTGGCTCTCAGGCTCCTCTGGCAGTAGAGCCTTGGGGAGAAGCTGGCATATAAATAAAGACAGCAGCAGTAACTATAAAGTTTTTATAGTCAACCTTCCTGGCTGATTGAAAACGTGTGGTCATTTCTAGATGTAAAGACATATGAACCACCGTCTGTTCCAGACTCCATCCTCTGGAAAGTGGCTATAATTATAGTAGTGCTCACTGTGGTTGTGATGGTGCCCTTTATAATACAAAAGAAAAAGAAGAAGAAGCAGCCTACTCTCCCTCATGAGAATGGTGAGTCAGTGCTTATCTTTTCTGCAGATTACCACTTGCAGCTACTTCCCAATCAGCTGTCTTCAGGAGCTTCTTGGTGGAGCCCAGACTGACAAAGTCAGTGTTTGGAGGGAAAAAGCTTTCCCCCAGAGGGTATTCTTACACTGGGATTCAGCACTGGTACTGTTGTGATGGATTGCTAAGGAAGGCAACTTTTTTTTTTAAATTAGTGTAATCTCTAGTATATATATATATATTTAAACATTTATTTATTCATGCATACAAGAGCTGGGGTACAGGCCAGAGTCATGGGAGATGAGAGGATTCACCAGAGATGGAGCAGGGAGCAGAGCAGGCAGACTGACTGAAGTACACTGCTGAGGGGAGCAGCGGGCGAGGCAGGAGAAGTCTACTGTGCCATGTGGTCCCCTCCCTGGCCGGGGATCGAACTTGCACTGCGGATGCTTCACAGTGAGGCGCTCAACCTGCTGGGCCACCAGGGACGCCCAAGGGAAGGCAAATTTTCTAACCTAAAGTATTTCAGGCTTGCAGACACAGCTCGTGTTATTCCTTCATGAGATCATTGTGCAAATTTAACAAAGTAAAATGATGAAAAAAGCACTTCTAAAAGTGCTCAAGCCAGATTGTTCGGTGGGATGAGGGAGAGAATTAGATAAACATGAGATTCACCTACTCATGGCTAAAAGTCTAGATTTCTTGAGGAGTAAGTTAGATGAATTATCTCCACTGGCTTTTGAAGAGAATTATTAACTCTTGTTGATTACCAATTATTATTCATATATATCCATTACCAAACGTACTGAAAATAATAATCACCTATAGATCTACTAGTAAGAAACTAATGACTATGGAGGTAACAGTACATCTTTTTCTATGTATAAATCTTTTATTTTTCCATAAGTGGAGAAATAGACTGTTTTTTTCACAATTTGGATAGTGTCACATTTACTGTTTCTAATTTTTTGGCACTAAATGTAGGCAGAAAAATTTCAGTGTCATAAGACATAACCCTACACCATTATTTTATATTTTTAAATTTTTGTCCGATGTTTGCATTCTTGTCTCAGGTGTACTCCCCGTAGAATTTCCACCATCAGTTCATCCATGCACATCACCATAGTCCCTTGTGCTCTTCCCACTCTTGCTTTGATCTCCTTCTCTCCCTCTCTCTTGAAGAATGTCTCTGATTTATAGTTGTTTCTTTGTTGTTGTTTGGCTTTGTTGTGTTTTTATTGTTATTATTGTTGTTTTTTTCCCCCTTGGTCCCTCATTTGATTCTCCTGTGTTCCTCCTATAAGTGAAACCACCTGATATTTTTCTGTTTCCTTTTGACTTATTTCACTGAGCATAATTCCTTCTGGTGCCATTCATATCACTGCAAATGGTATTATTTTTATCTTTTTTGATTGCTGAATAGTATTCCATTGTGTATATATACCACATCATCTTGATCCAGTCATCCATTTGGGCATTTGGGTTATTTCCATGTCTTGCCTATTATAAATAACGTACAGCATCATTTTAAATAGCTATGAGTTTTTATTACATGGACACACCTTAATTTGTAATGCTGGACCTTTGGTTGTTCACGTAGTCTTGCTATTGTAAACACTGGGCAGACTTCTTACTGGCTTCTGTTATAAAAGTGGTCTGTGTTCACTGGAGGGCAAAGTGATTCCTGCCTTTATAATAATCCTGTATCTGTTTGTGGTGTGGACTGGTTTGGGTGAAGATAAAGTTGGGCTTTATCTGTCGCCTCTGCAGAGCTGGTATTAGCAATTAAGGGAACCTTCTTATTCACTAATGGTACAAAGCACAAGACGAGTAACAGTTCCAGTCAGCACCTTAGCTACAATTTCAACGTACTGAACTTAAGATCCATGTGAAGAATAGACGGATGACATTAATAGTCATTCATTTTATCTTGCTGTGCTTTAAAAACAGGAAATTGAGCAGTGCTTATCCAATCTCAATAAAGTAACAGAAAGCATATGGCAGAGCCATTTAAATTCTCTAAGTACAGGGTATGCCAAGAGATTTCTGATATAAAAGTACAAAATTCAGAATCCACCCCAGAGTATGGCTATATCATGGATATGGGTAAGAGTGTGTGTGTGTGTGTGTGTGTGTATTAGTCCCAGCTTTGACTTCAAGGTGAGAGTCGGAGCTTTTTCTTTCAGCCTCATTGTCACTTAGAATTAACTAAACGAAGACACAATCTTCAGTTTGGCAGTAAGCAGTTTCATCAATATGTTTTCTCATTGGAATGATTAGCTTACAAATGAAACAAAAAGAAGAGATAGAGAATAGAATGTTTATTCTCCTTAGAGGCAGTCAGAAAAATTTAGAGAATTATTTAATATACAAAAGTGAGAGTTGGAGGAGGGTTCGAGAAACTGCATACATTCATAGGAGGCAATGAAATTGAGTTATGAGTGGTAAAGAGCAAAAGCCAAGGGAACACAACAACACATAACTCCCCCCACCAACCGCCCCACCATACACACATATAAAGAATGGGAGAAAGTATATGGGTGGGAAAAATTGTTTGCTCAGACAAAAGTTGTTCGGTTACCTGTGCCAGTGAGTTTGGTCAAAGACCCTTGACAATGGAGATGCACCATGATACCCTGCCACAGAGGTATTAAATGTTAACAAACATTTAATTTTTTAACTTCAGAAATGTCTGCATTTTCCTTGTGCATATTTCTGGCTCTGGCATATGAGAACAGAATCATACCCCCAAACAGATGTCCAACTCCTATACCCTAGAGCCTAAAAAATGTTATCTTACATGGCAAAGGGACCTTGAATACATGGTTAAGGTCTGAACTTTAAGATGATGAGATTAGCCTGAAATTTCCAGGTGGGTCCAATCTAATCACATCATTAGAAGACCTTCTCGAGCTGAGTTAAAGAGATGAGAGGAATTGAGGTAGAGAGAACTAAAGTTTGAGGCAGGCTCAACCTAGTGTTGCTGCTTTGAAGATGGAGGAAAGGGCCCTATAGTCAAGAATATGGAAAACCTCAGGAAGTGGGGTATGGCCCTCAGCTGAGAGCCACGCAAGGAAATGGGGCTTTCTGTCCTACAGTCACAAGAAACTAACTTCTGTCATCAGAAAGACATGTAAGGGAATCAGTCATGATTCATCTGCGGAGACAAAACCTACTGATAACCAATGGGAATGTCGCCAAAAATTGGGCTCCCTCATAATCCAGAATTAATCCTTATCTCAGGGAAGATACCCCCCCCCCCCCAGATAAACTTGGCTTCAAAGTCCTTCTGCATATTATTTGATCAGTTGTCTAGTTGTTCTATGGCCCAAACACACATTTGCCTGTTCAGGCTGCTAAATGAACAAAAGGGAAATGCCATGGTCATTCTAACTGGTTTCTAATCGTTCTTCTCTTTTTTTGTTTTGTCAAATAGGGCAGATAAGGCATGAGAAATTATAAACTTGAATTGCTGTCCTTTCCCAATCAGAAGTTACCCTACCAGTTTACCAGTGGGGAGAAAGACTACAAGAACTCCTCCTAAAGTTTTACTTCCTCATTTGGTCTTTTGTGACTGATATCTGTATGTAAAGGGTCCCACCTCCTAACAGTTTTTACAACTTGCCTCCCTCCTTAAACCCAGGAGAGTGCTAAGCTCTTTCAGGAATGGTTTCTTAAAAGGGCAAGTGTTTTTTCCAAAATAAATCATTTAAACAGAAACCTTCTTGGGAAAAAAACAAAGAGTTGGTGATATCATCACACCTGCCCTTCAAAATGCTAATTTTGTACTCAAATCCAATCTGCCTTCTTATTATCTGCCTTCATTTCATTTCATTTCATTTTTTTAAAGATTTATTTGTGAATACAAGAGCTGGGATACAGGTCAGAGTTGAGGGAGGTGAGAGGATTCAACCAGAGACAGTGGGGAGCAGGACTGCAGGCAGATGGACGGAAACACACTGCTGAGGGGAGCAGCAGGTGAGACAGGAGAGGTCTGCTGTGCCATGTGGGTCGCTCCCTGGCCGGGGATTGCACGTTGTTCAGCAGATGCTTCACAGTGCGGGCTCAACCCGCTGCGCCACCAGGGAGGCCCTATCTGCCTTCATTTTAAAACAAACCAACAAAAAATTTTAGTGGTGATGATTTTGTTCTAAGTATAAAAAGATGACTTAATTACTGTTTTGGTTTAAAGACATCTGAAATATCCAGCTATAACCATCATTATTTTTATAGTATATTTCCTGTATTATTTTTATTTTCTGTATTCTCCTTTTATTTTTTATCTTTGTATTTTTTAATATTGCTTTTTATTAAAATTTAGAATCTGGTCAAATAAGATACCAAAATGACAGCATCTTCTATTTTTCCATCCCACCATCCCTTTTATCTCCTTTAATCCTTCTCTAACCCCTGCCCCGCCACCTCTTCACCTCTGGAAGTTCCCTTCGATTATCAGTGTCCACTTAGTTTATTTTGTTTTTGCTGTTTACTGAGGTAACATTGGTTTACAACCTGTGTGTGACTTAGGTGAATAGATGCTCTCCTCAGATGTATGTCCCCACACCCACCACCGCCAAGGCACCAGCTCTCTTTATCATAGACTACTGGCCCCTTCCCCTCTTTGTTTTCATCCCCAACCTCATTCTCCAGTGGCTTCTCTCCTGCAGTCATATTTCTAGTGTGTTTTTTGTTCAGTTTTGTCAGTTCCTTTGGTTTTTTCTCTGTATCACATTATTTTCTCTATCAGTGCACTTGCCTTGTTTCCTTCTGTGGACCATATATGTGAAAATGCTCCAGTATTTGTCTTTATCTTCCTGACTTTCTTTGCTTTCAATAGTACTCTCAGGTTACTACCAATTTGCTGTACATATTCACCTATTGTTTACTTATATATTTAAGCATAGCTATTTTTAAGAGAAACGTTGACAAAAATGGAATCTAACCAGATTTACAAAGTATCTGGATACTTAATCAAATAAAAAATAGCTCAAGTAATTACAGATGATTAGCCAGGAAAAAAAACAAAACTTGGGGAGGACACAGATATGGCCTTCAAACACCTGAAGAGTTGCCGCAGGTTACAAAGATCTTACATAATTTTCTTGCAAAGGGCATTTCAGTGGAGGACGGGTAATAAGGTGTGAGGCAAAAAGAGAGGATTTTCTAGCAATTAAAGCTCTTTCAAATTTATTGTGAGCACACGACTTCTTATGAAGGCGTGACTACTCTAGGAATTGCCCTCCTGCTACAAACAACTAGAAATCTGACAAAATATCTGAAATAACTGTTTTTAGACAGGAAACTTTAGTCTGAGGAAAGAGGGAAATGAGGCACATCTTAGGACTGTCCTTCAACTTGCTAAAGTCAGTTTTCAGGCTGTTCTGAGGCAGGGAGCTCTGATTCAAAACTAAAGAGAGATATTACAAGAAAACCGCTGAAACCTTCTGAACATAGATGCTAAAGTTCTTAACAAAATTTAGCAACGAATATCTAGCAATATATTAAGACTATGACACATCATGATCAAGTAGGGCTTATTCCAAGAGTACAAGGTAGCTTCAGCATTCTAAAGTCAAGCAGTATGATGTTAACAGACTGGGAAGGAAATATTTCTAAAACATATATATGTACACACATGCATACATACATATATATGAAAAAAGATTTATATCCAGAATATATAGTTATATATTACTACTCAGTAATAAGAAGACAATCCATTTACGAAGGAGAGCAGAAGAATGGGACACTTCACAGAAGAACAAATACAAATGGTCAGTAAGCATAGTCACACAGTCACATAAATTAGCCTTTAAGGACCAACAAATTAAAACTATAAAAGGATACCATTAAAACCCACTAGAAGGCTAAAATTAAAAGAATTGATAAATACCCACTGTTGGAGAGGAATTGAAACAACTGAAATTCTTATGCTATGCATCAGAGCAATCTTAGATATTTACCCAAGAGAAATAAAAACATGTCAATACAAAGACACACACACACGTGCATGCGCACACACACACACAAACACACACCCAAAGCAGCTTTCTTTATAAGACTAAAAACCTGGCTTCCAGAATTTTCATCAATTGATAGTAAAAGGTAGTGATATAGTCACATAATGAAACACTGTTGGGCTATAGGAAAAAATGCATTGATGGTAACATGCAGCAACGCTGATGAATTTCAAAAGCATTATGTCGGGTTCCAAGAGACTACCTCTTCATGGTACTATTTACATAAAATTCTAGAGAAAGGGAAGCTATTGTGACATTAAGCAGATAGATCAGTGACTAATAGGAAATGGGGTGGGAGAAAATGGGTTGACTGAAAAAGGGCAGGAAGGAACTTTTTGACTTTGAATAAATATTCTATATCTTGAGTATGGTGGTAAATACACGACTGCATATATTTGTTAAATTCACTGAAATCTTCACTGAAAATGGTTAGATTTTATTGTGTATTATTTGCCTCACTAAAGCTGTTTAGACACACCCCCACAAGAACTGCCGGTGACAGGATGTGTTCAAACCCATCAGAGGGGCTGTTAAGGATTCCTGTGGCCCAACAGTCTTCCAGGTTAACAACCCAATCCTGCACCTCTAAGTGGGACAATAGCACCTTCACAACAGTCACTTAGAATTTACACCCCAAGTTGGATCACTAATAAGTCCATATCAATTGGCACTCAAGCTTTGGGAAATCTAATCAGCTAGAGATTTCCCACTTGGGCCCATCATTGTAAGACTGTGAAATATTTGGTAGTGTCAGCTGGCTAACTCACTTTGGAATTACATCGTCAAGATTCCTTTTCCTCTTTCAAAATCAGGACTGGAAACTCTTTTTCAATCACTAAACGATTGCTAAAATCAATTGTTACACCTCCTAGTAGTATTTTTATTTTAGCAAAGAATAGAACTGTAAGTGGAAAATCTATTTCCACTTTTAGAACTTAAGGCACAATGAGCAAGGGAGGGCATTTACTTTGGGGATGCAAGGAGCTCTTTGCTATCTCCCTGAAGTTGCATCACTTAGGTAGCCACATAGAAGGCTATAGTAATTTCTTTCTGAGCTCTAGGACTTCAGAGATTCCCCAAACTTTTCGTCATTTAGTATCTATGGCCAATACCTTTAACTGAGCTTGTTGTTCTTCTCTTTCAGCAGTTATCCAAGTGGAAGAGGAAGAGCATGGACAGGTCAAGGATAGGTAAGTCCTGACCCTAAAGAGTTATGCTCCCCAGAAGGTCTATGAACTTGCATTGGCTTGAGCCCTGAGCCATGCTGAAACCAAGCAAACATAAACTAATGGAGAGAGAGGGGAAAGTGAGACTGGTTAGGACCTGGAGGGAAATATCTCTCCAGGGATATTTGGATTGATGGATGTCCAATGCACAGTGACTAAGGGCATGGCAAGTTCAGTCATGGTCAAGTAAAAAAATCAGTATCAAAGGGGACTGATGCGATGAACATGGATTTATTCATCATGGCAGCCCAGAACCTAGCACGGTGCCTGGACTAGGGGGGTGCCTTACATTATGAAGTGAATAAATCAATAAGTGAGGTTGACAATGAGTTCCTGCTGGGCTTCAGTATTTTTGTATCTGCTGTGACCCCAAGGCAACACTCAGTGAAAAGCCCGGTCACAGAGACCCCAGAGAGCCCCCACATTTACACGAGCTACTCTGAACCTAGACATCCTGGACGCTAAGCCAGGGCTCTGGGATCTTGCCTATCCTGTCAGGCCTGGCTCAGAAATGGTTCAGACTAGCCTACGAGAGGAATGTGACAGGGAATTAGCACAGGGCAGGGACAGGGCAGAAATAGGCCCAGACAAAATTGAAGGACAGATACTGAAGGCTCCTCGGCTTTTCTTTTCAGTAGTTTGTTTCCTCTCCTTGCTATCACAGCGGTCCCCTCTGTTCTGCCCTGTCACAGACATCTAGAAAATGAAAGTAACTCTACTGTAAAATTGCACTCAATTCTTTTTTCCTCTGTCTTTCCAGTGTAGAATACCACGTACCTGAAAGTTCTGATGAAGCCCATTGTGTTGTTAACACTCAGAAGATAGCCACAGATGACCCAAGTGCTACACATTTTTAATTAAAGAGTAAAGTCCACATGACAGTCCGTTTCTTATACACTTTTCTTTTCTTTTTGGCTGGTCTTTTTTCTTATGATTCTAAACCTCCCAGAAGGCAAGAAAATATTACCATCAATAATGATGGGAACTCCGGGGTTCCTCTCAGTGAAATAGGCTTCCTCTAATGCCCCCACTGTTTCTTTTGCCAAAGCAGATTTTTCTACTTCTTTTCATTTCAGAGCACATTTGTGGGCCAAATCCATCTGCCTTGTTCCTGGCTGGGGAAGAGTGTTTAGAAGTAACACTTGTTTCAGATTCAGACTCTTAATTTTGTAAACTGTGTTTTATGTAGATCTCCCAGTTCCTAGAGTAGTGACTTTTACGTCCTCTGAACGAAAGGTAGTACCTGCTTTCGTTCAGCATAGTTGGGATTGAACAACTCCTGACCTTATATATTTATGTAACTGGCTTTGTAGTGTTACAATGGCTTTGTAGTGTTATACGGTATAGTTTACACAAGCTTTGTTGTATTAATATTAATGTCTTAGCATATAAAGAAAGTGTACAACAATAATGTAATTACTATGCCCTGAGAAAAGTCCACCATCTGCTAAGGACTCCTTTTCCCACCGTGAGGGTCAGTAAAGAAAGCAGTGGTTTGTGTCCTAGCAACAAAGGGCAAACTAACTTAAAATCTTGGAAATTAAGAGAGAAATGGTAGCAGCTCTGGACCCGCACCCCAACTCCCTCTGGGCTCTTGCTAATATTCAGGAGGATCCACCTGCCTAGCAAGTCATCGATCAGCCTTAGCAGAGAGCACCATGCATCATGAGTCTGACTTCTCTGTAAAGAGTGAGCGAGGAGCAGGCCTGGACCTTTGCAAGAGCCAATACAGAGGTTACACCACTCCACAGAGGGGCAAAAAGGATCTTGCCAGTAAAGATGCACTTAGATGGACATCTGTCCAGTTCTTTGCCAAGCCTTGGGACAAGCCCCAGATGGATAGCCTGTCCAAATAGAGTTAAGAAAATTAACTGGTGAGGGGTTTTGTTGATAGATAAGTTCATGGTATGTAAGTGGCCATGATGTTTCATCTGGCTAGAAGCAGAGTTGGAGAGGGAGAGCTATTATCTTGATAACTGGATTCATGGAAGGAGCCTTAGAAACCTTTCAACTAATGGCTGAGAGAAAACGAGCTGGAATGGAATTAGGAGTACCTAGATGTGAATCAGGCAGAGGCTGACTTAGCCTATAGGTGTCTAAAGAAGACATTGGCTGATCCAGAGTAAGGTTAACAAACCTGTATCTAAGGACTATCTGTGTGCCATTCTCAACTCTGAGAAAACTGGGCACCAAAGAGGAATGTATGAGCCCAGTGGAAGTGAATTAATTAGGAGACCCTGGCTCTAAGGCAGCATCACTAAGGAACGGGGTACTCAGTCCAAACTGAAAGAGGAGTGTGGGAGACCCAAACTACAGAAATAGTTCTGATTCTAGGTAATGTCCCTTGAAGGTTGTAGATGACTATGTTAGCCAAGCTCATCCTCTCATGTTACCATTGGTCTGCTTGGTCCTACCCCTGCCTTCACTTGGTTCTAAGCATCTTGCTGGTTCCTAACATGCTATTTATACAGAGTAATAACTTTTTGTTAAATTGGTTCAAGTCTTCATTTTCTGTTTCCACTTCTAAAGTTTCTGTTTCTAGTTTTACCAATCACCCTTATAGTCTGATGCTACTCCCCACTGTCCTCCAAGTGCACTTCCTTCTTCTCAGCATCTCTCTGGCAGCCCATTCCCGAGTCACCCTTGGCTAGAAGCCTCTGATTCATCTCAGGCCCTCTTCCTTTCCTCTAGTCATTGTGCAAGAAAGGGAGGCTTTCTTATACATGTTGGTCTCAGTAGTGAGACATTTTTAAAAATCGGGTAAGAGAGAGAGTTTCTGGGGACAACTGGGAAATTTGGAGTTAACGAGGAGATACCTGCTTTTCGGTTTGTAACCTTTTATACTGTGTAATTTGAAAATTATGTGTGCATATGTTTATTAAACAAAAGCTTTTGTAAAAATATTCCTTGAAAATAGCTTGATTATAAAACTAATGCATATAACTATATTCTGTATTTGAAAATTGCTAACAATAGACCTTAAAAGTTCTTATTACAGAAAGAATTTGTAACTATGTATGGTGATAGACATTAATTAAACTTACCATGGTAATCACTTCGCAATATACATATATATGAAATCATTATGTTATACATTTAAAATGAACACAATGCTACATGTCAGTTATTTCTAAATTAACTATATATGCCATATAAGAAGAACCAGGGGAATTGTGGAGTGAAAAGACTGATTCTGTGAGAGCAGTAATGTCTAACTTCTTCACCAGTGGACCCCAGGCACTTAAGATAGTGTTTCAAAACTATCTATTTTTATCTAGTTCTGAAAAAATAATAAAAATAGATCTCCATATGACCATTGATTATACTCCTAGATATCTACCCAAAGAATGCAAAAAAAACACTAATTCAAAGGGCTATATGTGCTGCTACATTCATTGCAGCACTATTTACAACCTAGTTATGGAAACAGTTTAAGTGCCCAAGGACAGAGTAGTTGATTAGAAAAAAAATGTGTATATGTACAATAGAGTACTACTCAGCTATAAAAAATGAACTCTTGTCATTTGCAGCAACATGGATGTAATTGAAAAGAATTATGCTAAGCAAAATAAGTTAGATGGAAAAGACAAATAGCAGATGGTTTCATTTATATATGGACTATAGAGAAACAAAAAAAAAGGGTCAAAAAAATAAGCCATTAAGAAACCCTTGACATTTCACTGCAAACTTAGACAACCTGAAGGGGAAGGTGGTGGGTAGGAGTAGGGGAGTGAGAAGGTCCAGTGAACCTTGATGGAGGATTAGCTTTGTTGGTGGATATGATATGAAAACATAGATTAGCAGAGGTTTGAACCTGTAGCCCCTAAAAATTTTGATTTAGGTGTTGTAAACCAATATTATCTTAATAAACATAACTGGGGAAGAAATTTATTTAAAGATTAAATAGCACATTAATACACCCCCTGGTGAAAACATCCCTCCTGTGTATATTAAATTCTCCCACAATTCTGTGTTTCAAGTTTGGGAGAAAGCAAGCCAAGAAAAGTTAAGAAGAGGTCACTAGATATAACAACAGTACTAGCTACTGTTGTAATTTTGTTTTTACTTTGTCTAAGGCACTCTTCTAAACCTTTCAATTCAATATCCTAGTTAGTCCTTGTCATGCAGGGTATGGGATAAAATACCCATTTTGCAGATGAGGAAATCTAGCCACAAACAAGCTAAAGTAATTTACCCAAGGTCACTAACTCACAAAGGGGCAGAACTGGGGGAAATTTCAGGAAACATTACCTCCTACTCCTTTATCTCCCACTGTATGTTTTCTGGCCACAGAAGAGACAGCATTTTGGCTGGTAGCAGGTTGAGAGTCTACACTACAACTTGTGCTAACTACCTCAGCCCTCCAGAGGACCCATCACTGAGTTTTCTAGAAGTTTTCCATTGTCTCATGGAAGACCAGAAGCTGTGGATTCCTTCTCCACCAAGAACCATGATTCTAGCCATAGAGGAAGCTCCAGGTTTCCCAGAGGTGACTTCAAGACACCAGAAAAGCAAGTGCTATTATTTTGTGTATGGCTTTAATCCTAAATCTCTTATCCTGGGCAGTTTCATGCTCTACATATGACCTTCTCCTAACTGTCCTGGTTTTGACTTTCTACCACATGGTTTTCTCCTGTCCTGCCACACCACTTAGACATGACAATCAGCTTTATTCCTAGGTTCAAACTTTCAGTTCCCCACTCTAAGTATGACTTGGATTAACTCCTAACACAGCTGCCTCTGGTCACCCAGAATAATCACCCCTTGCCCATCTCAGTTTCAGAACCCATTATTTTAGAACATTCACACAAGACTGGCTCTGCCCAGCCAACAGGTAGCAGATTACAGAGTATGTGGCTCTCTGCACAGGAGGTAAAGGTGTGCCCATGCTTACCCCTCAATTTTAGTAGACATCCTTATTAACTAAATTGAAGCTTCTCGTATTGTGGAATCATATAATTTTAGAATTTACAAGAAGTCAAATAGTCTGTGGCTTTCATGGCAGATGGAGGCTGGATACCACAGGAATTGGGGGGCAGGATCTGGAGAGATGGGAAACAGAAAGTGACAACCATTTATACCTAGTGGGTGGTGGCAAGGTTAAAGTAGAGTGAGACAGGAGATGTTCTTTTACAGCAACCTTTTTGGATCTTGCTACACTTTAAGGTTGCCAATACATAACAAAACACCTCAAATAATGCAAGTATTTATCTCTGTTCCTTTAAAAAAATATTTTTCTGCAGTGTATAAACACACATTAAGAATGAAGGAAAAAGAAAGTTTATCAGATTCAGCAATTTTTCACATTTTATGAAGAGGCACATATTTCTCTTTTCTCTGTTTTCTATTAAACTATACTTGAGTATAGTGATAAATTATTTTTAGTGGATGAGGAAAAGGGAATGTATTTTAGTATTTGTAGGCCCTTGTAGCCATAGATTTTAAATGAGAATCGAAGAGTTGGGGGAAACATAGATGTTGTGCCTCAGGTGAAAGCTATCTATTAATTTTTTCAGAGAGAACTCAGTACTTTAGCCTTCTTCTCCTGGCACCACTTAGGATATTCCCCCATTCACATTTTCACAAAAACAATGAATTATCTTTTTATAAACAGGTGTAGCTTGATAAAAATAAGAGTAAGTCTTAAATGCTTTTATTGTGAAAAGATAACTTTTAAAAGTGCATATTCACTTACTTTAGAAATAAAGCAGTAATACCAGCTTAATACTACCTATGTTATATATATATATATATATCATATGTCATTGTTTCTGGGATTAAATGCTTTGAACACATGGGTTTTTTAATATGCACAATATAGAGGAAAAGTCACCACATCATCTTCAGAGCTCATTGTTAAATGAAAGAAATGTAGAAACATCCAATAAAGTCCTTCCATTTTTATTTTTATGGCAAAGATAGAGAATAGAGTGATCCACCAAACATCAAGAAGAACCACAACCAGGACTCAGGCTGCCAATCTTCAGTCCACGGTGCTTTCCACCTGACCAAGCCCTTCTGCTCTTCTTGTTAGCTAGAAGAGCTGGGAAACGGGCATTAACAGAGTTTAATATAGTAAGAGCATAAATGCTATGTCAGATAGACCGACAGTGCTATTGCTGGCATGTGACCATGGAAAAATTACCTAACATTTCTGATTCTCACTTGCATTATGTGTAAAATAGAATTAACCACATTGGCCTAATTCATGGGATCAAGGAACAGTCAAAGAATCAAAAGATATGAGAATTATACAATTAGAGAAGAGAAGAGAGAAAGGACGGGAAGAAAACCCCAGCAAACAAGTACTTGAGTAGCTTGTTATAGCAGAGTGAGCCAGGGGTGGTGAGTGAGAATTAATAGTGGGAGAAGGGTAATAGTAATCCTCATGGGATACTAGTGGTGGGGATTCTTTCATTTAACATTCCATCCAGAGGTCCCTTCATGCGCTTCTGATACTCAGAAATGTTCTCCTTTAAAAAAAAAAATTAGGGCCTCCCTGGTGGCGCAGTGGGTTAAGCAACGCACTATGAAGCAAACCACAGCCACTGCAGCACGAATTAGATCCCTGCTGCCGGCCAGAGGGGGACCCACATGGTGCAGCAGACCTCTCCTGCCTGGCCCACTGCTCCCCTCGGCAGTGTACTTCCATTGATCTGCCTGTTCTGCTCTCTGCTCTCTGTGGTGAATCCTCCCACCGCCCCCCACACCTCTGGCCTGTACCCCAGTGCTTGTATGCATAATAAATAAATCTTTAAAAAAAAAAAAAGAAATGTTCTCACTACTCTGCCTGTATCAGTGTCATGACATAGACCATGACCATGTTGCTCTGTCAGCATCTCAATTCAGAGACAGATGATTCACGTGTCATCCTGTCTGAAGCCAAAGCCATCTTAGTAAGACCGCCTTTATCTTCCCTTTGCCGAGATTATTTTCAGACATTCAATCATATCTACTTCTTTGCTAAAGTGGCAGAAAGCTCTGTCTTTAGTATATATAATATGAAGTTCTTAGCAGTCAAATTTAAAGCAAAAAGGAGGTCTCTTAAGGGCCAGGGACTCTCAGTCAAGATTTTCGGAAACCTCTGTCCTAGAGGGCCATCTCTGAGGGGGGCTTGTTGCGAATGGGGCAGGAAGACCAGTTAGGAAACTGACATAGTTACCGCCTATAAGTTTGGCATTTCTAAAAGAGCTGAACTAGGAGAAGTCGCCTGACATTTCTAAAGTGGATCCTGGTACCGGAACACGTCAGTCCAGGATAGTGGCAAGAGTCCATTTACAGAAACAGATCCAAATGACAGGAAATGGTTGCCAGTTCTGCTGTAACACAAACGTGTTACGTGCTCTTTCAACCAGTCCACCAGCTACTTTTTAACTGCTCACTAAGTATTTACCCTAAGGCTCCAGACTTCACAACTTCTGTAAGAACAGCTGAGCTGTGTCCACTTGGTGGGAAAACATCAAGGTCATTCTATTAAAATTATTTTCAAAAACTAATCCAATTAAATCAGTCCTTTCATCCTTTTTATCCTCTAATTTTTAATTTATTTGTTGAATACTTGGAGTCATAGTCTCAGACTTACACGGGAGACTGTCAATTTGAAAAGCAAAGGGAAAAAAGGAATATTTCTCTTTATGTTAAAATAAATCATGCTCTGTATCCAAACCATTCATGCATAGTAACAGGTGTGAATATCCCCAGGGTTTAAAGAGTCTTGACCAGGGGGAGAAATATTGTAGCAAGACTTAAAGAAACAAGATGGCAGATCAATGAAAATTTTAAGAACGTTTATTCTCCTGGAGCAATTGCTTTATTCAGAACTTACCAGAAATGATTTGCTGCAGAACATATAGGTAAGCTATGAAGAAAAGTTTGCACCAAGGTGTTAGGCATTGGAAACCATTGTCAGATGTACCCGAACCCACCTCAAGGAGTGCTGCCTATCGCTGTCATCTTCATATTCATCACCATCATCATTGCTGCTTATTGAGCAAGTCCTGTATAGGGCACTATGTTAAACAATTTACATATATTATCTCGGAAATAATTTTTCTTATGATAGAGGAAAGAGTGACTGCATCATCTTGTAAAAGTGTAAGAACTCATTTTAAAAAGAGAAGACAGAACCAAAAGGAAAGTGTTGTGAAGTAAGAGAGTGTAAGAATTCAAAGAAGAAAAAGAAAGTAAGAACAGAACAGTAACCAAGAACTGTATGGGGCAGGATGCAGAGGTGTAATTTGAACTTAAATTGTCCTTTACTAACACACAAGAATCCTCTCATGAAGAGAGGATTGCTGGGGAAGAAGTGGTGGAACTAGGAAGTAATTCCTAACACCTAAAGTGAGAGAGAACCCATAACATGTAGCATGGGTGACTATATTTAATAATACTGTATTATATATTTGAAAGTTGCTGAGAGTAACCTTGAAAGTTGCCATCATGAGAAAAAAAATTCTTTTATAACTATGAACAGTGACAGATGTTAACTATATTTTCTGTGGTGATCATTTCCCAGTACATACAATATTGAATTATTATATTGTATATCTGAAACTAATATATCAATTATACCTCAATAAAAATGAGAGGGAATATCCAGGTCCAGATAGGGATGTTTGGGAGTCTTGGAACTATTTTCTAAAAGGGTACATAGACTTTTGAGGAAACCAGAATATTGCCATTCAGCTTATTAACCAATTCTTGTTTAATAGGAAGTTAGAATTAGTGCTCACGTAGGTCTAGGTGATTCATCATGGGTGTGTCATGCCATGCAGGCCCTGTTTCTAGCCAACAAATCTATTCCTGGACTCTTCAGTTATGGTAACCAATAACTTCAGGTTTTTTGTTTGTTTTTTTTTTTCTTTCTCACTCCTTTTCTCCTCCCATCTCCTTTTTATCCCTCAAATTGGTTTTATTGCTTAAATCAGATTTTCTGTTCTATACAATAAAATATTCCTAATTGATACATCATAGAGGGGGAAATAAAAAAACAAAACAAAAAACAACCAGTTGTGTCCAAAGGCACAACCAGTATTTTCAAATCACAATCTTTTTCTCTGGCTTAATTTTTGGTTCAAAACTTCTTTGCAGGGACTATGGTGGCGGGGAGGGAGGGGAAGGCAAAGAAGGAGCACAATGGACTGAGGTGATGGTGCGCGGGTGAAATGGTGGTGGGACAATGAGGTACCACCTCACACTGGTAAGAATGGCACACATTGAAAAAACCAACAATGTCAAATGCTGGCGAGGGTGTGGAGAAAAAAGAACCCTGGTACACTGCTGGTGGGAATGCAAGCTAATCCAACCATTATGAAAGGCCGTATGGAGGTTCCTCAGTCTACTAGAAATGGAACTACCATATG
>JAGFMF010011454.1:1998579-2019278 GCA_019455555.1 Galemys pyrenaicus
CCATGTGGGTCCCCTCCCTGGCCGGCAGCAGGGATCGAACGTGCTACAGTGGCTGTGGTTTGCTTCATAGTGTGTTGCTTAACCCACTGTGCCACCAGGAAGGCCCCTTGTCTTTATCTTTGAATTTGAGTTTTATAAGCTAAGTCCTGAAGGAGAAGAGTGTCAAGTTTTGGGACCTTAGAGTCTTAGCTCGCCATTGGTGTCACCTTTGACTGCCTTCCTGGAATGGTTCTCAGCAAATCAATCTCTACCCTTGACATCCCAGGCAAAGCTTCCCCTTCCAGCCCCATCCATTCATCACTGCTGCCCTATTGGGAACCTAGGCGAGCGTACAGAGACGGTTAGGAATATGCTTTGCAGTATCTGGGATGGGGTACTGTGCTTCGGACTGGCAGCACCACAGCAAATTTGTGGGTGATTTCATGGATGCAAACCTCTTATTACTCATGTCCAGTAACCTAGCACAACCAAGCACAGAGGTGGCAGCACACTGAGGGTTAGACTAGAGGTTCATGGGAAGGGGAGATGACTGCTTCAACATTGGGGGGTTAGTTTTGGCAGCTGATAGAAGGAGTGGCCCAGCAGTTGGTGGATTTTAGGGCTGTACTAGGTGGAGGTGGGGAAGTGCCTGAGAGGATCTGTGCTTGCCCCAGGAGTATCCCTGAGGTAACATTGGTTTACAGCACTGTATGCGGTTCAGAGTATAGGGTCACACCTGTTCAGGTGTATGTCACCACGCAACAACTGTTACAGGGCAGGGAGAGGAGCACCCAGAACCCCCAAGCCTGCCCTCTCTGAATGGGTTCTGCCATCCGCCGCATTAAGACAAACACATAAAACCTTTAATGGAAAGGAACTTTAATACAACTAGGGTACAATAAAGAAAGAACAAAGAATATAGTTACTAAGTTAAGCATCCAAAGTTACCCATCTCTCCGAGGGCAAAAGTCCAGCCAAATAGGATTGGCCCAAAGCAAGGCCCAAAAACCTGCCAGACCTTTCAGTAAAGACCCATAAAAAAGGGTCATAAAGAGTCAGACAAATCCGGGAGGAGAAGAGCAAAATCAAAATCAAGATGAAAGCTGCCATTGTTCACCTCCCCACGGGTCTCTCACCCACATCTGTTCCAACCAGTCCAAGACCAAAAAGCAAGYRCAGTTTCTTCACATGTCCCTCTGCTCCACGTGCCTCCTCCAGGTCTCCTTGCTGTTCTCCATCTTCCTTTCTTCCTCCTCTCTTCTCTGCAGAAATCTTCTTTTTCCTCCTCAGCTCCACCCACTTAGAGTGGAACCAGGATTTTGGAACTTCCCTTTTTCCTGGGACCACCCTGTTATACAACCACCTCCACCCCCGAAAGATTTCTCAGGCCCTTTGCCATCTATCCCTTCCTCCTTGACCCTGGCTAACTATTGCTGTGTTTTTTTATCATTATAGCTTAGTTAATAGATGATAGATTGATTTTTGAGAATTATGCATAAATGAAATTACACATTATATAGTCTTTTGTGACTGGCTTCTTTCATTCCACATGGTTGTGAGAATCCAATTATTCTTGGTGAGCAGCTGAAATTTTCCCATGTTAGGGCTGTCCTAAGGAGTTCTGTTGATAACATTCTTAATCCAATGTCCTGGCCCTCATGTACATGAGTATCCCTAGGTTTCATATGCAGGGTTATAGAATACACTTACTTCTTCTGTATTAGATAAAGTCAACTATTTTCCAAAGTGGTTGTTCCAATTTAAATTTCCTTCTCAAGATGGAATGTTTGCCATTCATTCATTCATTCATTCATGTCTTCAATTAATCCTTAGTACTTACCAAGTGCCAGGTACAGTGCTATAACTTGGACATACAATGGGATAAAGGAGACATGCCCCCTACCCTCAAGGAGCTCACAGACTAGTAGAAAGTATACACATTAAATAAGTTATTAGATGTACACACGAATTGCACACTGCAATAAACCTAATGAAAGAAAAGAACAAGTAGCTGAGAATGGGTTTTGGAGTTTCCTTTGTGTCTGGTTTACCTCTGCAATAGTTCTCACACAATTAGTTCTCATTGTCTAATTCTTAATATATAATTGTTCTGTGGATCTTTTTTCTCATCCACCAACCTGTGTTTTCTCTGAGCCATGATTCCTAAGAAGGTAGACTTCAGCTTGGACTCCTTTTCCTTGCTGCCGTGCTGACTTAGCATGGCATGAGACACTCCTGCTCTGAGAATTGAAGTTCTAAGAAAACCGAGCCAACAAAGAGGTGACAGAAAAATAAAACTCCTAGCGTAAGGGATTTGGAGCATGTAGGGGTGGAAAAATCACTCTGGGGTTGTCAGATGACCCTGATCCAGATAAAATACTCTGTTAGATGAACAAACAGATAGTGAAGTAAATAAAAGTACACTTTGAGTACTGTTTGAAACAGTGGCAGGGCCTCCTATGCCTTGAGAAAGTCCCTCACAATAACAGAGGTTTTGTCACCAAACCAAGACTAAATATCGGACTGTGAATAAAATGGAAGACAGAACACATGCAGCCGATGAACCGTGTTTTTCGTATCACCATTATCTGGAAAATAAGCCAGTAAGTCCTCAAGGTTTTAGGATCCTAGAAAATCTAAAACAAGAAAGGGGCTCCCTGGAGCCCAGGGCAGGCATTTACAATCAAGTTTCTGCTCCAGCTGATACATGACCTTGGGTACTTGTTTGCCCTACTCAGCCTCAGTTTCCTCATGTATAAAACATGAATAACAATAGGTCTCCTAAGGTTAATATATGATGAGCATTATAATTCTATGATACATTTTTCCAGCATCCAACTAAGCACATATTAGGTGCTCCCCAAAATTTTTACTCTCTGATTAGTTGCCTTTCATCTCAAAAAATACCTGAGCCACTCTTTGGGAAGGAAGTCTGATATTTATAATTACAGTTTTCTTAGTAACTAGCTAACAACAGTTTTAAAAGTCAAGAATGAAGAAAGAATTAAACACTGAGATACAAGTTTGGGACATCATAGTTAAAGTCAGTTCCCTGGCAGTAAATGGTTAATCTCAGGTTCACAGTGGTGGGTGAAAAACATACTTTATTTCCTAAAAGCTAAAGACTAGCGCTCTCTCTCTCTCTCTCTCTCTCTCTCTCTCTCACACACACACACACACACACACACACACACACACTGCATTATCCTAATAAATAAGGAAGTTGTGCTTATTAACTAGAGCTTCATAAGGTTGTAGCCCTCTTTAAATATCCTAAAGACATTAGGTGCTTTCCTCCCCAGCAGCAAACTGTGGTGAACAACTCGGGGTGACTTCCTGCCCTGTCCTTGACTACCAGCTGCAGCCTGTGGACATAGCTGACCAGGGCACCGAACCACATGATTCATCTTTCTTCCAGCACATGAATATGAAGGCAATGCCATTTCAAAGGAAAGTGCAGTTTTATTTTGTCTGATTCTGGGACAGCACAAGCTGTTCCTGTTCTGAGGCTAGAGGATTTCATTTCCTCTGTTGCCTGTGGAAATGGACTTAGCATAGAACCCTATTTAATCACAGAGTGCTAACACTAAGCTGACCAAGATGGCTGCCTGTAGCCCTTCTCCCAGCCAGCATAGACAGCTCACTGATCCTGGCTAAAGAGAAGCCCAGCCTCAGAACACAGAGCAACTGGCAGTCCCACCAACCAGGAGGCATATGTGCTTTAACCACATATATTTCCTCAGTCCAAAGGTGCATATTATTTTTCTCTAGGAGAGGCAAACATATTATTTTAACAGTTGCACCAGAATCCCACTGAGGGGTCAGACTCACCAGTCTGGCAACAGTATGTTCACTTAGGTGCTCTTTCAGTGCTATTTTCCAATTCCTCTTTATTATCTCTAACTCTGCGTGAAAGTCTAGTATAGATACTCATATTGCACCCCTGAAGTCTTCAGGAACAAAAGAAGGAAGTGCCTCTGTGGAGTGAAGCATGGAATAGAGGAGCCCACGGCTGCAGATACTGAAAGACACAGTGGAAGCCAGGAAAACAGCAGAGGTCAGTTGACATGTGGACGAATTCAAGGACAGACAGACTTAAGAAAACCCTGCTGACAAGGGGTCTAGGAATTGGGAGACTGCCAGATGGGGGTAGGAAACCTTGCCCTATTATATGGAAAGGGGCTTTCCAAATGGTTGACATTTACTTGTTTAACATATCTGTGATGTAATTTGTATACAATCTAGTACACTGACTTTTCGTAAAATATGACTTCAGAAGCACTTCCTATCTTAATAATGTTATCTTCAGAAGTAGAATTTCCAGTGGTGTCATAACAATCTTTTGGGCTGATTTATCATGCTTTATTTAACATGCTATCTTTGGGACTTTTAAAATCAAAAGTTTTGCTTTTAAGGATGAGGATGTTATAAACATCTTTTTGTATAAAGCTTTGCCATCATTAGGTTAAATTCCTTATGATAAATTACCAGCAATGGAATTTACTAAGTTAGAGGATATGAAATTTTTGAACTTTTGACAAATACCGATAAAGCTGTTTCTACTTTCAACAATACTGATGGGAATCCCAGTTTCTCTGTATAAAGGAAATTCTGTCAAGTTCCACTTATTCTCTGGAGGGAGATGTTGTTAAGACCAACAGATAATTTTAGAAGCTACATTCTCAGAAGTATGATTAAGTCAAAAGGTGCTCATACTTGAACGTTTGGTAAATAGTGCCAAATCACCTTCCAGACTCTGTGTTTAAACTCCCTTCAACTGTATGTGAAAATACTCATTCCTCCACTTGTATATGAGCATTGGTATTATAAAACTTATTTTTTGTCAATCTGATGATCAAAAACTCTTATTATTTTAATTTACATTTTCACAAAAGCTAGAGTGGCTGACCACCTTTTCATATTATTACTTGTTTTTTTTTTAACTTGTGATTGCTTGTCTCCATAATCTTGTTGATTATTATATGATTGTTCGTATTTTACTTATTGGTTTACAGAAATCCTCTAAGTATTACCAAAATATATTGCTTATTACATATTGCAAATATTTTCTGCCTGTCTTCTTAGTTTCTAATGCCTTTTATTCTATAGACATTTTTAGTTGTATATAATCAGCTCCACCTGTCTTTCCCATCAGTTACCTGAGTTTTTTTTTTTTTTTTAATCTGATTTGATAGGGTCTTACCCATCTCAGGTTTATAGAAATATTCTTGGAAGTTTTATTCTGATAATTTTTTTCTTTATAGTTAACTACACAGATTTTAGTTTATATAAGTTAAATGTATGATTTTACTGTAGTTTTCCAGAAAAGACTAGCATTTGTCCATCATTTGTCCATCTATCAGAAACTGAATCCATTGTCTTTTAGGATGCAGTGTTACATTCTCTAATTAAATTCATAATAGGTTGTATTATGCTCCAACAAATAACCCTTTGAATATTTTCCTGTTTTAAAATTTAATTGGCTATTATTAACTTTAGAATCATCTTAAAGATTTTTTAAGCAATTAATTTTTATCTGAGATTATAATGAATTTATATATTAACTTGGGAATAAAAATACGTTGATAAAAATACTAAATCTTTCTACGCATAAAATAGCATACTCTCCATTTATCTGTATACTGGATATTTATTTATTAAACTACTTTTCTATAGCTTCTATTTTTATAAATGTTTTCAAATATCTCACTTTGTCTTGATTAAACTTTTAATCACTTTATTGAGGTACCCTTCACATATCATAAGGCTCATCCTTGTCTGTGAACACTGAAATCTCTGCTCAGTTAATTTAATGGTTAACTAATGATTGTGCAGAGATTTCTTTAAGTGCCCGTACCTTAAATAAGTCTCTCGGCCTTTGCTGAAGGACTCTATGTGTGGTATGTGCCTTCAATGGTCATTTGAAACTGTTTTAGCCTTTATTTCCTGCTTGTGCAAAGCCTCAAGGCCAAAAGTGAGTAGTGAAAGACTTCTCAAGTCTTTCCTGGGCCCATGAGCAGCCTTGCACATGCCTGCTGTCTTCTCTTCCCAGGAATATGTCAGAACTTTTTAAAGTGGATATGTTATTCTCTAGATTTTTTTTCTTTTATACTGTTTTGCACCGACTTCTTATTAGCCTCAATCATATAGTTTTGAAACTATAACATCCAGTTTTAATTTCTCCTTTTGAAGAAATAAAAAATAACCCAAGAGTAAGAATAC
The DNA here is from genome assembly GCA_019455555.1 of Galemys pyrenaicus. Taxonomy (NCBI): domain Eukaryota; kingdom Metazoa; phylum Chordata; class Mammalia; order Eulipotyphla; family Talpidae; genus Galemys; species Galemys pyrenaicus. The sequence continues at coordinate 2,004,781 of JAGFMF010011454.1, forward strand.
TTTTTGTTAATATCCAACTGTAGAGATTTTAAATTGTGTGGGTGTGTAATTATTTTAATGCAATTAAGAAATATGACTACTTTGGAAAACTTCTTGAGGTTTTCCATGTGGTTAAACACACTGTTAATTTTTAAAATATATTCTATAAGTTTCCAAAAAGAATGAATATTCTCTTTTGAATGTGAAGTTTTATACATTTGTTTCTGTATTTGTACTCAATCACATTTGTAGTATTCATATGCTCTATGTCCTTATTTTGTCTACTTGAATCTTTTAATATCTTTTTAAAAGTCTTAATTCTCGGGGCCTCCCTGGTGGCGCAGTGGGTTAAGCAACGCACTATGAAGCAAACCGCAGTCACCGCAGTCACTGCAGCACGAGTAGGAGTTCGATCCCTGCGGCCGGCCAGGGGGGGACCCACATGGCGCAGCAGACCTCTCCTGCTGTGCCCGCTGCTCCCCTCAGCAGTGTACTTCTGTTGATCTGCCTGTTCTGCTCCCCGCTCTCTGTGGTGAATCCTCTCACCCCCTACACCTCTGGCCTGTACCCCAGTGCTTGTATGCATAAATAAATAAATCTTTAAAAAAAAAAAGTCTTGATTCTCTATGAATGTCAACTTGAAATCATCTTTGTATTTCTAGTACATCTTGTTTTATGTTTCAAGATAATAATGCACTATTAGCTGATATGCTTTCTGCTCTTGGTAATGACCTTTTCCCTAGTGTTTCTTGCTCCATTTAAATTAGACTTTGAATAATTCATTGTTTCAAGAGAGGGAAGCTGCTGCACAAAAACCAAATAAAAGAAATCAAAAATTTTTGAATTGCATGTGTTGGATTTCAGTGATTTTTCATGACCTGAATTAGAGACTCAAAGCCATAGAACATATTTGTGAGAATACTGATGTTCTAATAGCTAGCTAAACGAACTCACTATCATTAGAAGGCTGACTAAAAACTCCAGACAGAGTTGAAGGACACATGACCAGAGAGGGCCTTCATGTTGCTTCCTTGGCGAAGGTTAAGGAAGTGGCAAATTGGAGTTTCTAGCATGAAACATGGAAGGGGAGCAACAGAGTAGAGGTGGTTACATTAGCTGACTAGACAGATATTTCACACAGTGAAACCATACCAGAACACTATAAGAAAAGAAAATTACAGGTAAATATATCCAATGAATATACATGCAAAATTCCTCAACAGAATATCAAATTCAACAATAGATGAAAAGGATCATACACCAGGATCAACTGGGACTTATTCCAGGAATGCAAAGATTCAACATTCTCTCATCAATCATTGTAACATACCACATTAACAAAATCATATGATCATCTCAACAAATAGAGAAAAGGTATTTGACAGAATTCAATATCTATTTGTGACAAAAGCTTTCAACAAAGTGGGTATAGAGAGAAATAGCTCAACAAAATAAAGGCTCTATATGACAAGCCCATAACTAACATCATATTCAACAATGAAAAAGCTTTCAGTTTTTCTTCTAAGATCCGAAACACTAATAAACTGAATTTGGTAAAGCTAAAATATGTGAAATCAATATACAAAAAATGTTTCTACATATAATGAACTAACAAAGATAGAAACTAAGAAAATAATTCCATTTACAATTGCATCAGAAAGAATAAAATAACTAGGAATAAATTTAACAAAGAAATGAAAAACCTATATACTGTAAGACATTAATGAAGGAAATAGAAGATGACACAAATATGTGGAATGATATGTCATGTTCATGTTTAGTAGTTTTTAAAAAGACCCCATTTGAATTTCTTAGAGTGTCTTGAAGGGAGTTAGACTAAAAGGGGACATGAGTATGAGGGAGAGACATTATGAATACCTCAGGAAAGGACTTCTTAACCCAAAGAACTGTCTGACAGTGGAATGAGCTTCACCTTGATATCATTACTCTAATGGAGGCAGTTATTCCTTCCATAGGGTAACCAGAATGCTCTTCCCCTATCATTTACCTGCCAAATACATTTTTGAGGAGATTTCTATCCTTAGAACCAATTGACACAGATGATCTCCAAGCTATCTCATGTGCCAAATATTCTGGCAATTTAAGGCAGTCCAAACATGTTTTTGTACATGATGGATTTTTAGATTAAATGGTTGCAAAGTCAATTTCCTATTCCAAAGTAACTTTCAGCTGCTTTGTGCATTTTTCATCACTTATGCATTTTTAAATTTGCAAGGTGGATTAAAGTGAACAGCAGTGACAACTGCCTGGGGTAGTGACACCACATAAAGTAGAGCTTGGGGCTGGGAGATGCTGATCTATGGAATGAAGGAGGAACGTCTCCTGCTTCATCCTTCGGGGAGGTTATGAATAGAGGCTACTCTGGAAGGAAGTGTAATTAGAAGGCAGATGATTGAACTGTAAACAACCACCCTAACATTTTCAAATCTTGTCTCTTTCAAAGCACCCTTTTTGGATGTAATCTATGGATGTTCCATAAATTATACCATTGTTGTAGCGGTGCTGTTATTGTTCAAAGATCACTTAGAAGTCTTTTTTGGGGATCTGACATCAAATGGAGTTGATGCAATTTACTTTAAATTTCAGTTTCTCCAGGGTTAAGTCTCTGGGAGTCTTTATAGCCAGGAATCACAGATTTTCTTCGCTAGCAAGAACTTAAAAGATTTTAGCCTATCTGCAAACAGACATGTAATCTCTGCTTCAGTTCTTAGAGTTATGGGAATGTGGTTAGTATCTTCAAGGTAACCTTTCAGCATCTTCTCAGATTGTCAGAAATTTTTCATTCATTTTGAACTGGAATCTGCCTCACCAGACCTTTTATCCAGTGGTTTTAATAGTGTGGGCCACTATTTCCCAAATTTCAGATGTCTGTGTACCACCACCACCATCACCATCATTTTGGCATTTTTACCATATACAGTTATCACTGGTCTTATTAATTCTACTAATCCCTTATCTCTTTCTTTCAAACTACCTAAGAATTAATAGAGCCAGTGATATTTGGATATGGTAAAAATGCTAAAATGGTGGGCTATGGGTGTGTTAGTGGTAGGAACGCTATGGTAACATTACCAGAAAAGGGGGATACTACACTTCCAAAATACAAACAATGATGTAAAACATTACCACAATTAAAATTGTTTTAAAAATGGAATCTACATTATCATAAATAGATAAAAGATACTGATTAGAAATTAACCACATAAGGAAAAATACCAGAAGAGAAAAAGATGCTATTAAATTCTACTTAAGAATAAGAATTCTAGCATTGCCTAGAAAAAGTGCTGAACCTGAGGCAGTCTCTCTCTGTTAAAACAGAGATTAGCAGGTGTTAGAGAGCTATGAAGAAATAGCACCACGAGAATGATACTTCTTCATTGACATAATCCATGGGATCAAGAGAACTGAGCAGGGCACAGCAATGTTCATCATGTGATCCAATGTTATTTGACATCATTGTCCATGTACTATTCAACTGCATCTCCTAATCTCTAATGTATCTCTAATGTAAACGTCAAGACCCACTGGCATGGTGGTCCAGCATCTTAACTGAGATCAAGCAAATCAGATTCAGATCATGTTTCTGCCACCTCCTAGCTGCCTGATGCGAACCTCTGCAGCTGCAGTTTCTTCATTTTTAAAAAAGTACTAATAATAGCTCTTCAGAAGGGTGCTTTCTTAAAGGCATTTGAACATTATGCCCAGGTATAAGCTGGTCATTGAAATGAGCTAATTCAGTCTAAGATTGCAGAATCATTCAGCTTTGGAACTGAATTAATTCAGCCTTTAAGTACTGAAGAGGCTGTGCTTGGAGCCAACTAAGTCTCTTAGATATTTACATACTCCTATTGAGTCAACTCCCCTATTGTAAACTTGTATTGATGGTCACCTGGGTCCGAGGAAGAACGTGTCATTTTGGTTTTCTGCTTCACTTTAACACAGCGCTTGAACACTGTTTGATCCCTTTTCATACCCTGCGTTTGAGGGGAAGAAGTCAAGTGAGCAGAATTGGGCTGTGACAGGATTAATATGAGCTCTAGATGCAAATCTGTGCTCCCTAACAACAAGGTAGTGGAAACTTTTTGCTGAGCATCCACTGTGTATCAGAACCTTCTCTTTAATATCTCATTTACTACTCCAAGAACCCCTTAAGGTAAGTGTTCTACAGAGAGGAAATACATCCCATTCTTTTTATCAGAAGCTGTTAAGTATGGTAATTTTGCAGTGTTTTACCTTTTAGGCTTAATATTATCTTGTAAACACTTCATCACGTTACTTCATATTTGTCTTTGTTTTGTAAATAAATGCTGCCCCTTGTTCTAAAAACATTTTGCTGCCCCCACCCCCAACCCCACCCCCCCCTTGAGAGTGGCTTTTATAGTATCTCATTATGTTACCCAGCTATAATCTATTTAACCAGTTCCTATTGTTGACAGTATAACTTTGTTTTTTTGGTTTTAAAAATTAATTTCTGCAATAAATGATCCTGCTAGGAACATCTGCACATGAGTATTATTTTGATCTAGTATGGCATCCTTGGGGAAATTTCCAGAACAAAGACGATAATATTTTTGAGGTTCTTTATAGAAACAACCAGTAACCTGTCCACTCAAGGGAGTATTTATTACATAAGAGTGAAGAGGGGGGAAACTGATTATCTACAAAATATATTAATTTTCCACTTATTCATAAAATATTCGAGGAAATGATAGGTGGCAGGCACCACGCCAGTGGCTGGGGACAGGGATGAACAAGGTTGGCTGGCCTTGGCCTTCAGGGAGCGCTGGGTCAGGTCTGGTGGAGGAGACTACAAGGGAACAGGTGCCGCCTCACCTGGGAGGACCGCGCCTCTCCTCAGGAGAGAGCTGTCCCTGCGCATCCAGGTCTCACAGCTTAGGCAGCGCTTGACCTGAGTCTTACAGAATGAGTAAGAAGTCTGTTATGGGACTTATATTTATTTTACTGTGACTCCCTGACCTTTTATAGAAAAGAAAGTTTCCCACTCTTGGTATAGAGAACGTTGGAGGAGTAGCAAGACTCCAACATCATAAACTTCTACCCATCTCCAGGGGAGAGGAAGGGAGGTGGTGGGAAGGGAGGTCTCCGAACGCGCGAGCACGATTTGGGGTCCGGGAACCCCAAGGGCAGCACCGGAAAGGACAGGAGAGGACGAAAGCGGCCAGCCGTCCCGGAGGACCAGACCCTACCGCGGCGCTCGGGGAGGGGAGCCGCGCCCTCAGAGGACGCCCGAGGGGTCGGCACAGCTGGATCGGCGCCGGGAAGACGGTGAGGGTGCCGGGCAGCCGGGGGTGGCGGGTCAGAGACCCGTCGGCCTGAGGCTCCGAGGGGAGCTGGGCTCGCGGTACCGACCCCGGCGGGCGGCGGGCGGCGGGGGGCGGGAGGGGGCGGAGCTCCGAAGCCCGGGCCGCGGCGGCCGCCCAGAGGGTCTGCGGGGGCTACTGTGGCCCGACCCGAGGGCGGGCGCCTCTCTGAGACAGTCACCTTGGCATCGAAAAGGGGAGCTGCGCGCCGTCCAGAGCTCAGCCTCCAGCCCGTGCTCGTGGAGACTCGTAGCGGGCAGGCGAGCGCAGCCCCTGGGGAGGGAGCCCCAGTCCGCGCGCCAGGTAGGGCCAGGGGCCTCGAGGAGGGCGGGCGGAGAGCGCCCCAGTGAGGGAGGGGCGGTGGAGAGGACTGAGTGTGGGTTCTGGGGCCAAAGGAGGGGCGTGCGGAGCAGCTCTGCCCTGTGCACATCCTGTGCAGGACGTGGGGGAATTCAGGGCCCAAGTTACCCGACTCCTGGCTTTCAGGGTGCAGGGTCGGACTGTTCAGTCACGTCTAGAGGGGCGGTGGGTCGCCCTGTTGGATGGAAGTCATAGAATTCTGTGCCGCCGCTTTCTACCTGTGACTGGATCCGGTCTGAAGGAACCCCCTCTGTGTGTCAACTAGAGAACACGCAGCTTTCTAGCTTCGATGCAGATGAAGAGGGGGATCACAGGAGGTTTAAGCCTCCAGCCTTCTTGGACACCTTGCCTTGGGCACACTACTTCAGAGCGTCATTCCTGGCCTGACCAGCTGCCATATTCCTTGGGGAGGAAAGAAAGTACCAGATTGATGGAGTCGTTTATTGTTGCTTTTAAAATTGTTTTACGATTATAGACTCAGTAGATAACACATGCATATTTACCAAAAAACACAAATAGTATCTTCCAGAGATAATGCCTCTACTCGCATTCGTGTCTATTATACTGCCCTCGGTTTTTGATTTTGTTTTTGTTTTTGTTTTTTTTTTTAAACCATGTCCTTTTTTACTTGTTCTGTCCCCTCCTTTTGATTCTTAACCCCATCTCCTGCCTAATGAAAGTAACAGAAGAAAATGACGTCACCAGCACTGCCCGCATCCCTTAATCACTGGTCTTCCCCCTGGCTCCAGTTCTGCTGTTTTCACTGAATGGCCCTGGGGTGGGGATCCCCTGATGAGAGAATGTTTCATTTATTTGCCTTAACTTGACTAGTCAGTAGAAGGAATAATCAATGACAAGTTCTGCACTATCTGTTCTTTTTCTTATATTGGACTTTCCAAATGCAATTTAAGAAGAGTCACTTGTTGAGGGGAATTAACGAAGGGAATTTCTTTAAATGCTTTGATTGTCAAAAGTAACACCTTTCCTTGAAGCAGAACTCTCCCAGTTACACCTTTTCCACTGCTTCTTCTTCTTCCACCCAGTACCAGCAGAGTGTCAGGCATAAGTTTTGCTGGGTAGGACCCTGAACAAATTGATGTTTTATACTTGTGAAGGGGCTCAGGGACTTAGGTTTGTGGTAGACAAGTGCGGAGGTAGGGGAGATGTAGTAGGAGTTAGAGGGAAACAGAAAGTAGGAAAGAAGGAATACACCTTTGGGTGGAGATTCCAAGAATGCCAGGATTCAGAATGCTGTCATTTACTAACAATTTCCAGATAATTTTGCTAGGACACCATACATGTGGCTTCTTACAATCAACAGTATTGTTGATTGTAAGACCTTTTCTATACAAGGTCAAAAGCAAGTCAATCCATTTTTATTTACATGACAAAATGGAAGTGATTTGAATTATTTTTTAAAATTAACTGGTTTCTTATGAAATGTATTACCTGTTTAAATAAGTACTACCTACTCTGTTGACTACATTTTCCTTTACTACGTTCAGTGTCACATGTTGTGTGTCCTTGACCTGGATTCCACATGTTATATAGTTCAGGATGGTTAGAATCTGCCACTTCTAAGAAACCTTTTGAATGGAGGCTTGGCAAAGGAGAGGATAAGACAACAAGGACTGATTCTTGAGATTGGGGAGGGGACTGGTGAGGAGGAATGGATGTAATACTAGCTTCAGTCTAGTAAGGAATCAGGTATAATTGAGAGAAATGAGTAAGCGGTAAAGGAGCCATTCATTCAACATGTTTATAGATTGCCATGTGGACTCCCAGGAAGGGTCCCTGACCTGAAGCTTACAGATGCTTTGGGGAGGTTATCATTACCAAAATAACTAAGTATTTAATGTGTAATTACAAACTAAAATAAGCTCTCTAAAAGAAAGAAATAAAGTTCTTTCAGTATGGATATAAATTGTACTGGGAGACCAGGGAAAGCTTTCTAAAGAAGGTTTTCTTTGCATTGACATTTAAGGGTAGGTAGGAATTTGAGGATATATTTCATTCTGAGGTAGGACTAGAGTGTATCTGTTAGGAATGGTGTTTGGCTGCTAGTAATCAAGGAGGTCTGGCAGCCATGTAGGATTCTCCATACTTCAGGTGTACACATGTAAAGTTGATATTTTATGAATTTGGGAGAAAGATGCCTTGTATCTCAACTTTGTGTTGTCTTGAGTTGGTCATTGTTGCTATTCTTGCTTTAAGATTAAATGTTTACGTTCATTTTATGAATTAGTAAGAAAGTTCCACCAGTTAAGCAATTCATGGAGATCGAAGAGAGGGGAGTCATATCCCTTTTTGTAAGGGTAGGAAAGTATTGCCTGACTGTAAAGGAAGCATAATATGGATACAGTTTATTTTATTGTACACAGTGAAATGTGTGCATTGTGGTTCAAATGTAAATCGTCTATATTCCATTGTTAAAGTAGATATATGTATATAACTGCCATACCAAATTTGGTTTGTACAGTGACAGCACTGTTATCACAGTACTTTTCCAGGTGTGTCAGGTGAACTGCAATATCTTCTCTCCACCTCTAACCACCATTGGAAGGATTTCAAAATTTTCAGTTACCCTAAAGCTATATGTACCCTTTTGAACTTTTATATACAGTTCTTAGGTGAAGAATAAAATAGTAATTGCATTGATGTTATAAGTCAGAGTAATAGAAATCTCACACTGCAGCATGGGGTACTCTGAACAAGCAACTTATGTACTGTGTAAACAAATATTTTTATTCATTCAGGAATATTTACAATAAACCTTCTGTAGTCTCAGCATTGTATCCAGGTACTATGGATAAAATGAATTAGTAAGAAAGTTCCACCAATTAAGAAATTCATAGAGATCGAAGAGAGGGGAGTCATATCCATTTTTGTAAGGGTAGGAAAGTATTGCCTGGCTGTAAAGGAAGCATAATATGGATACAGTGTTGCATAAGGAGGGGTGTGATCAATTCTACTAAGGAAAGGAGGGATGGAGAAACAGCTCAAGGAGGATTTAACACTGGAGTTGAATCTTGAAAACTGTGATATTCCACAATGTAAGCAAAAGGGAGAGAGCACTCTCAAAGGGGGATTAATGTCCAAAAAACAAACAAAAATAGAGACATGAAATAGCATGTCGAGGTCCAGGACCTGTAAGTGGCTCAAAAGAACTAAAGTATAAGGAGCAAAGAGGGACTCATTGACAGATGAGTCTAGAATAGTGGGCAGGTCAGGGCACAGAGAACCCGTATCCATCACCTGGATAGCAAGGTGATTAAACTATGTACTCTGAGGTCATACAGACGACAGAGGACATGTGTATTCTGAGGTCTGTATGACCAGTCTGCCACTCCATAGCTGTAGGGCTTTGGTAAAGTTAATTAGCCTCAATAAGTAATGGTAATGAGGTTGTCTCTCTCTACTAGGAGAATTTCAGTTAAAGGTAAATGAATACTAGACTTCTCTATCAATTTGCCATTGTTGTAAGTTGTCATTGAACATATATAACTCTATTCATTTCTCATGATTTTGATTCAACGCTTGCTAACACTAGCCTGATTTTTTTTCCCATTTTTCTTAAGTGTCCTCCAATGATCCAATAAGCACTGATTGGGGTAGTTTTATTAAAGCCAGAAAAAATTAGAGGATTTAGGTGGTCCCTCTTTTATAATGCAGTGAAGTCGTCACATTATCTATCCATAAGACTGAAAATAATCTAGATGTATGTCATAGTGTTGTTGAAAAGTTTCTGGAAGCATCTATCATATGGATAAAGAAATATTTCCCACAGCTGTGGATCCGGGGAAAGGCTGACCAATGTCATTTGTTGAATTCAGTTGCTTAAACAACTGTACCATTACTAGAAGCCACAGAAATTAAGAGGTTTTATAATTGTAGGGCCAATGAGTGAGATGACAAAATGTTAAATGAGAAAAAAAAAAGGTCTTTCTATGCCATGGACATTCCAGAGTTTAGTTTAAAGTGAACTTTCCATCTCTGTAACCTTAGGCAAGACATCCCACCTCTCGGATCCTCAGTCTTTACTAGTGGATACTTCTTCAGTATCTGTAAGACTAAGATAATATTTTCTTCAAAGTGTGGTTATGAGATTTAAATGAGCTCTAATGGAATATAAGCCTGGCATGCAGTAAGTGCTTAACTGCTCATACCCTTTGGCTCAGCAAGTCTTGAGGTCTTTACTTTGAAAAATCAGGTAGAATGATGATTTCTCAGGCAAAGAATTAATTGGCTTTTATGTGTTTCTCATCTGTAATTGACTCCCCCCACCCCAACCTGGTAGAAACCTGTTATCCTCCACCCTCAGGGAACTCTTATCATCAGTGGATAGTGGGGGCAAAGGTAATATGATACCTGCAGAGAGGATTCTAATTTTAGCTACTCTTCTTTCAACAAGTCAATATTACTTCTTTCAATAAAGCTATATTACTAACAAATACAGAAAGGAATGATACAACTAATCTCTTCATTTTGGGGGGTAGAGTTCCAAGCACATTTATTTCTAGATTTTCATGTAAAAAGAAAAGCAGGCTCAAAGAGGTTGTAGTTGTTTCCCAGAATAATTGAGAACTGTTTGTCCTTAGGAAAAAAAAAATTATTTTTCTCCACTTAATAGAAGTTGATAGCAGAAAGAATTATGATGTCCTCAAGGTGGTCTTTCTAAATAGTCTACACTTTGGGAGAAACCTTTAGTTTATACACAGCATCAGTTGAGCTCCACCTGCACGTCAGGCATCAAGTTGGCACCAAACACTCAGAAAGGTAGTACTTGGTGCCCCAGATCTCTGGTAGTCCTTGTGGACAAGGATCGGTGGGGAAAGGAGGGGGCATGCCAGATGATCTGAGAGAGTCAGTGAGGTGAGAGCCCTCAGGCCAGGGCCTCGGACAGACTACTAGTCCATCAGCTCAGTGGCTCCTTCCAGTCAGGATCCAGACAGTAATCCCAAGTCCCTGCCTACAGGAGCCCTTTTGTGCCAAGCACTTGTCAATTAAAAGATCAAAGAAAAAGGCAGTGAGGAAGTCAAGTTGCTTTCTGGTTTTGCACTCTTAAAAGTGAAAATTTCTCAAATAAAATTTTTGCTCCATAAAATGATCATACTAATCTTTTGAGAAGTGGCTCAGTTTAGTTGTTTTAACATGCAGGCTCTGGAAGGAGGCTGCTTGGCCTCGAATCCCAGCTCTATAGCTAACTAGTGTGATCTCGGGCAAGTTGGTTAAATTCTCTGTGCCCCAGTTTCCTTACCTATAACTGGGATTATTAATATTACCCACCCCATTGGTTGCTAAAAGATAAATGAGCTAATTAATATACATTGCTCATCAGATAAATCATAGATAAATGAGCTAATTAATATACATTGCTCAAGCTCATCAAGCACAATGAACAAGTCTTATTCAACACTGAAAGTCCAGAATCCAGCCTAGTGCCTGGTACTTTGGAGGAGCTGAGTCAATGAATAAAAAAATCTCAATATGCAAATTGATACTACCAGTCAGTGATGGACAAACTACTTTCCTATCATTAACTCACTTGATCCTCGGAACATCTCAAAAGATAACTAAGGAAGATGGGAAGATAGGTATCCTCCTCTCCACTTTACAAGGGAGGAACCAGGCACTGAAAGGTGGAGTGACTGGCCAAGGAAAGCACATCTATACATGACAGACCGAATTAGGGTTTCTGACTCCATTTACTCCTAACCTTCTGCTCTTCACACTACCTGGCTGCCTCTCCACCTTATATAGGCTTCACGGAACTCAAGGTATATCTGCCAGAAAATTGAACACACATAGCATATTTAGCTTTCTGAAGAAGTGGACTTCGTACTGTAAATACACGCAAGTTTTAAGTTGGAACTTGAACTTAGGAAAGTTTCTGTTTGTGGAGTGGGAAGAAAGCAAAAGATATTTTATGGGAATGAGCAGGTTCTTTTAAAGTGTGAATGTAGCAAAAAAATAATAAAGGAAAATATGGATATTTTATTATATAAACAAAACACTATGTATAAAATGTCATAATTAAATTAACAGGAAACTTTAACAATTGTGACAGATGCCAACAGGTTAAAAGTTTCAGTCTCTGAAGAGCTCATAGAATTTAACGAGAGGAACATTAAGATCTTGGTTTCAAGTGGACAAAGGATGTAGCAGTTTTCAAATGAGGAAAAGTATGTGACTGGGGTACATAAAAAAATATTTTAACTTTACCTGAGTAAAAAAAAAAAACGTTTAAAGGTATATCAGTTTGCTTATCAGACTACTGACTCTTCAAAATGAATAGTGGTGGAGTGGGTTAAAATAACAAATTATCTGAAAAATTACTGCCTTAAAATTCAGAGTCTTTGACCAAGGAATTCAATTTTGGAGAAACTATCCTAAAGAAATTATCAGAAATATGGCTAAAAATTATACCCTAAGGTGTTCTTCACCGTATTTATTTATGAAAGTGAAATTCTAGATACAGCCTGTGTGCCCAGTATATAAGGTTGTGGTTAAATAAACTATGTGAGGGTGACTGGCCACTAGACGTGTATATTCTGTCTGGACTATTACCACCTGAGTTCACATCCTGGTTCTGCCACATTGTAGCTCTGCAACCTTGGAAGCCTCACTCTCCTCATATATACTATGGGGAGGACAAGAGCACCAACCACAAAGGGTTGTTTTCTGGGTTAAATGAATCAATATGAATCTACAATTTTAAAATCCTTAAAGCTCTAAAAACCTAAAGGGTCTCTTTTTTGTAACTTCATTAACATTGAAACATGATGGAACTGGCATAAACTGATGTACCTTTATTTAGTCATTCTTAATTTTTCTTATTTGTCATTCTTAATTTTTCCATAGTTTCACTTTCTTACAGAACTGCCAAATTTTTCTCAGTAAATTAATAAACCTCATGCACATGTGAAAGATTAATTTTGAGGTTAAAACTAACTGAAATCAGTGTCTCTGCTTTGAGCTGATCTCTCAGCCAAGAAAATTTCCCAAATCTTTCGGGGGATATAAATAACATGTATGTTTCTGAGTTCCACCCCTCTATTTCCTCAGAAATTCTAAGTAAGGCGGTGTAGAGTGGACCCAGCTATCTGAAGATGCTCCCAGCTCACTAATGATGCTGAGGCAGGACCACACTTTAGATATCCCTGCTCTCTTCCACCCTCTTCAGATAAAACATAGATAAGTGAGCTAATTAATATACATTGCTCAAGCTCATCAAGCTCATCTCGATCACTCCTTACACGCTACTATTTTCATTTGAGTTTTTTTATTTCTGAAGTCCTCAACTTGTTTTTTATGTTGTCATTTCCTTCTCCTCTCATTTTTAAGCTGTGCTGGTATGCTGATATTTTAAAAGTGTTAATTAAATTAAAAGGAAAGGAGTCTTTAAAAAATTGCAGCAAATATGCCATAAGGATAAGCTAAAGAGCTTATAGAATTTATTTTTTTTAAGATTTATTTATTTATGCACACAAGAACTGGGGTACAGGCCAGAGTCTCAGGAGGTGAGAGGATTCACCAGAGACAGAGCAGGGAGCAGAACAGGCAGATCAGCTGAAACACACTGCTGAGGGGAGCAGTGGGTGAGGCAGGAGAGGTCTGCTGCGCCATGTGGGTCCCTCCCTGGCCAGAGGCAGGGATCGAACTCGTGCTGCAGTGGCTGCGGTTTGCTGGTTTGCTTCATAGTGTGTTGCTTAACCTGCTGCACCACCAAGGAGGCCCAGAGCTTATAGAATTTAATAGGAGATTAAGTTTTTGTTTATTTGTTATTATTTTTTGTTTCAAAAAAGTAGACAAAATATGTAGGCCTTTCTGGGAGTAGTAATATAATAAAATTATCACTTTCTGAGCACTTATCATGTGCTAGTAACTGTGTTAATACTTTATTCTAAGTTCTAAGGATATTTTGTATCCTTTCAACAACCCTGAAAGAGGAGTATTAATATTCCTCATTTTAGAGCTCTTGGGACTCCTAGTAAGTGGGAGTAATAAGATTTGTTGGCCCAAAAGCTCAAGCTCTTTCCATTTTATTATCCTGCCCTTTTCACTGAGTGGTGAGTGTTGCCGGGTCTCTAGTCTGACTTGCTTCTGCTGAGTCCCCAGTCTGGAATCCCTTCTTCCCTCATTACCTATCCAGATCCCATTCAGGCCACTACAGCTGCCCACAGCACACACCCCACTGCATTTTCTGCTTTTTCCTGGCCATTTATCACGCATCTTTGTATTTTTACACCAAAATTTGTCTTCCTAACTGGATCTAGAACTTCTTGAGGCAGAGCCTGTTTCTGGGAATAGCCATGGTGGGACTAATTTCCTCCCTTATACCGACCTTCCCACTCTCCCTTCTGACCCACTTTCCTTTCTTACCTTGACAAAATTAAGCAGCACCAAGGAGGCAGAAAACAGCCAGACTTAACCCTTCACCACTCCCTTCCCTCATCTGCGGCGGTGTATGGTTTGCTAGTGTTTGTCTTGTTGCTCCACAGAGTCATGAGTAGGAGCTTTTCCAGGAGGTCCTATCCTTGGCTGACAAGCACTAGCAATGCCCTGGAACTCATGGGTTTTTCATCAGTGTTTCCAGACATCCCTTTCCTCCTTCCATGTTTACTAAAATTCCCAGTTTCACCTGCATCCTTGTCTTCCTTCAAGTATAGGCCAAGAGTTCTCACCTGCCCCCTCCCAGCTCATATATCCATGGAGCTAATTCCCAGCTTCATGAGAGCTGTTGGATCCAGTGCAATGGGACACACACTTGTACATTTGGGTTGTTTTCTTCCCTCCCCTCCCCTCCCCTCCCCTCCC
>JAGFMF010011454.1:2020308-2036666 GCA_019455555.1 Galemys pyrenaicus
CTTCCCTTCCCTTCCCTTCCCTTCCCTTCCCTTCTCTCTCTCCCTTCCTCCTCCTCCTCCCTCTACATAATAAATAACATGCCCCCTCCCTCTCCTCTCCTCTGTTCCTCCCTTTCTCCTTATTATCGAGGTCATTATTTCTCTTACTGCTTGGCTGATGTTATCAGCCACTATGACAGCTTACACATCTTGAAACTGGTAATTTTCCTAGGACTTGTCATTATCTCTTTATAAGGGGTCCACAGGGCAGCTGGGCCTTTTAGCAAAAGGGGTGCTTTCATTGCCTCCCTGTCTATTAGCAGGAAAGCGCTGTTTGTTTTTGCCTTAGTCTCATGTCTCACATAGCGTCAATGGTCACCACCACTAGTACATAAGTTTAGATTTGATTAATTTTCTTGCAGATGGCTTCTCTGTGACCCACATTTATGAACCAGCCTTGTGGGGGCCCTGCTGGGCTCCTTCATTGTCTCCTGCAATGAATTCCTTTTCTTTGGTGCTTCATTTCTTATGCTTTTCTTTGTAGCTTTCATAATGAAATTGTAGGGGCAAAAATCATTCTGAGGAATACCATTTACTATTTATTTAGTGTTTACAATGTATCAGGCTTTGTGTTAAGACTTTATATGCTATTTTATTTAATCCTGTCACAGGTATTATCTCAGTACAGTGGGGAAACAAAGGTTTAATGAGGTTAAGTAACTTGCCCAAGATCTCAAGGGTTATAAGTGAAACAGCCTAGATTCAAAGCTACATCATATAATTCCAAAGTCCATAATCAAAATTAAGTTCATGAGAGCTTTCTTCTATACTTTAAAAGAATGATTTTGCCCTAAGTTCTTTCATATACCGCTGAGACAGTATATAAGGATAAGTCCTTTCTGAAGGATTATCTGACAATACATACTGAAAACTTCTAATATCTTCTCATTTATATAATTCTCATGTCTGAACTTACATATTTAGTATATTTATAATTATTAATAAGTGCAGTGATGTAATCCTAAGAAAGCACTATTCAGGATATGAAAAATTTTTAATGGGCTTCATATCCAAAAGAAGGGAATTACCAAATTAAGGTATGCTATAAAACATCAATTAGCTTTCCCTCTGTTAAAAAATCCAAGATATTATTTTTTAAAAAAGGAAATTATCTCTATGAAGAATGATTTTTTTCCTGACTAATCAAAAATTTAAGAGGGGGAGGATTTATGACACAGCATCTGTCATACCTCCAGATAAGTAATAATCAACTATGTGTAAATTTTGATTCAGACATGCTTTAATAAATGACTATAAAGTCAATATATATGATTATGTTTATGGCAATAAATAAATACAATAAATTGATGACTGGGGAAAAAATGGGTTGTATACTAGAATGTGTAATATGATTTCATTTTCATAAAATTATTCATGTATATGTATGCACAATCACCAAAATGAGGTGTCTTGGTGATGGATATTTTGGTGACTCTTAATTTTCTGGGATTCTTTTCATGTCTTATACTTTTATGTATAGTTTGTGTATTGCACAATTTGTATTGATTTTAAACAAAAAAAAATCTTAGTTTTCTTACTTAGTAAGTTGCATGACTTTGATTTTTGATTGTTTCTTTCATATTTTCCTAAGAGTTCACCATGAATATAACAAACTTCGTTTGTCTTTTGACTACAAAATATGTCATTCTTGGTACAGATAATATGTAATATGTACATATGGTTTAAAGAATAATAATAAAACAGATACCTGGGCAACCATAATCCTAAGAAAATTAGTTCATTGGAATTATCACGATTTTTATTGATTTTATTAATACTTTGATAACAGGTTTTTTTCACCTGTTCCCCCCACCCCCCATAAGAAAATAGTCCATTAATTTGCTACTCTTTATGCATGGTTTTGCAGAATGAAAGTGTTAAATTTTTTAAATGCATACATTACATTATATCAGAAAAACCTATATCCCTAACATTGTTTGATTTGCATTGTTTTGAATTTTGTATAGTCAAATGCTCTTTACATTCTTCTTCCATGTGCATTTTTTCAAATAGGATATGTGTGAGAGTAACCCATGTTAATGACAGTAACTAGGTTTCTTCCATTCTCACTGCTGTTTAGAATTTCATTAGAGGAGTACGCCAAAATGTTGAATATTCTCCAGTTGATCAGCAATTGGTATTTGCAGTTTTCTGCTGTTTTAAAACAACGTTGTTATAAACATTTTTGTACATAATTTTGCACATGTGCAAGAGTCTCTAGAACACTCTTCGTAAGGGTAAAAGGTAAAATAATCTTAGGCTTAGGATATGTACTTCTTCATGTTGACTAGGCAGTGAGGAATGGATTTCCAATTTAAAAGAGTTCTCATTTACCCACATTCTTGCCAATAGTTGGCTTGTTGCCAAAGTGTTAAGAGTTTTAATTTGGTTATCGATGTGAACATGTTTATTTCTTTGTCTATTCATTGTTTTTGACCTCTGTGAAATGCCTACCAATGTCTTTGTCTACTGTTTTTTTCATTGGAAGGCTCCTATTTTTCTTTTTTTTTTTAAAGATTTATTTATGCATACAAGAACTGGGGTACAGGCTAGAGGTGCGGGAAATGAGAGGATTCACCAGAGACAGAGCAGGGAACAGAACAGGCAGATTGACTGAAACACAATGCTGAGAGAGCAGCCGGCGAGGCAGAAAAAAAGTCAGAAAAAAAAAAAGAATTTCAGTGAATCTACAGATCAACTTGGGAAGAGCTAACAATCCAATAATATTGAAGCTTCCTTTTCATGAACATAATTAGAGCATATATTTAGATTTTATTCTATGTCTTTCTTAGATATTTGAAATTTTCTTCATAAATTCCTTGCACATCTTTAGGTCATTCTATTCTTGAGAAAATTACTTTTTCTATTATAAATGGTATGTATTTACAAGGCATGTTTCTGTATTGATAAGTAACATAAATGCAATTGATGTTTACATACTATAGATCTAGTCACTGTGGTAAATTCACTTATTAATTCTAACTCTCTGTATCTAGAGCCTAAGACTAATTGTCTTATCTAACAAAAATGTTACTTTTTCCCTAAATCTTACACTTTTAATATCTATTTGTTATGTAAGTAAACTAGCTAACACCTCAAGGAAAATGTTAGACAAATGATGATGGGACATCCTTGTCTTTGTCCTGATTTTGAAGGCAACGTTTTTAATATTTCATCATTTTTGGAG
Organism: Galemys pyrenaicus; assembly: GCA_019455555.1. Lineage (NCBI taxonomy): Eukaryota > Metazoa > Chordata > Mammalia > Eulipotyphla > Talpidae > Galemys > Galemys pyrenaicus. The sequence continues at coordinate 2,023,535 of JAGFMF010011454.1, forward strand.
CTCTCAGCACTGAACTGCAGTGCATTTTAAAGCACACTTTTCTCTTACATGATTATAAGAGCTCAATTTGAGTTTAGCTCTGACAAGGAGACAAGAGTGCATTCCTTAGATCTAGTTTACATAAGCTAATCTAGTAAAGACTCCTTGTGTGGTCCACCATTCTCTTGTACATGCATTTTCCTCTGAAAGCTTGAGGGACTGGATTTGGGTAGTTTTGAGTCCCCTATTACAGTGGATGGGTATCAGAATCACACACTATTGGGCCGCAGCCAGAGTTTATGACTCCATATATCTGAAGTGGGACCTGAATTTGCATTTCTGAGAAGTTCCCAGGTAATACTGATGCTGGTCTTGGAAGCACACTTTGAAAACCAATGTCTTAATGCTATGTCCTTTAAAATCCTGACAATACACCATCCCAAACCAAGAAACAAAATTATTTAAATGCCTGAGAAGGAAGGAGGAAGACTACAAAGAGTAAAGCAGCTCTTTGTAAGGTGGCTCTTGGAGGGTAACACATGGTCATGTACAAACATAGGAGAACGAAAGGAGAAGAGAGTTGCGAGAGAAAGTGGGAGGTTTGAGAGAGAATAATGGAAGGAACACATGGGAATTTATGAAGGGGTACTACAAATGATACATCAGGTAGGGATGATTATTCACTTTGCACCCCACAAAGAATATAGAGGGGAAAGGTTGACAGTGTGTGACACAACTTATAGTTGTGGAAGGGAACAAGCCATTTAGGTGACAGTTCCTTGTGAAAATCTAGTCCGCATGGAGATGGACCTCTGTCAAGTAAGACAGTAAGTGCTGATTAAACCAGAAACCAAACCCCAGGAGGTAAGGGAATTAATGCAAGTTTCCTATTAGGCAGAAAACTGGATTCATTCTTAAAGTAGCAAAGAAAAGGGGAAGCACTACAGGCAAACAGGATTTAAAGTCACATTAAGCACTTCAGGAGCTGCAGTTCCTGCTACAGACACTTTGACTTCCGCTCAATGCCAGGAAAAAAGCAACCTTGATGGGACAGTCACACAAGGAAGAAGAGGAAGGGATCTTGCCTTGCTGGATAGAGAGCAATACCAGAGGTGTCAAGGAGAACAGTGGCTAGGTCTTCCCAGAGGACTGTACTCATTTGATGCCTTCTATACTGGGATTTTACTTACCAACAGTGTGAGTAAGCAACTTATTAAAATAGAAGGGCATAAGTTCTCTATTCCCCTTCCATATCTGCTTCCAACCACCTGTCCATAAGGGGCTAGCCAACTATCTCTTAAATCAAGTCCCTTTTTGTTTCTTTTGCTTCTTAAGTGTCACCAGTTTTCCACTTATTACTTAACTATATAATTGGGGGAGTACAACTTCACACCCCCATATGTGCACATGCCTCACTCATGGGACATCATGTCTTAAAGCTGCCTTTGGTTTCAATAGTTAAGAATATAACCTGTCAGAACTGCAAGGAACCATTGATGATCCTCATTGAGCCATAAAACAGGAGTGACTTGCCAAAGGTCAACCATAGTGCACTTATTTATTTTGCATATTTGTCATTAGGATCTCTTGATTCCATTTGTTGAATGATTAAAACATATAGCTCAGTCTCTGCATGTTTACTCTAATAAAGCTGAAATGCTTGCTTTGGATTTATGTTAGGATCTTATCTGGGTAAAATCAAATAACTTTGTGAGTGTATAAAACCAATGAGACATTTTCCTAGGAAGGGTTTTTGATTCCAAATTAGCTACAAACAATTTTTAAATAAGTTGCTTCATTGTTTGGTGAATCACTGACATTGTTGATAATAAAAATAAAAGCACTTTAAATTCCAAGAAACAGGCAATATAGTTCTTAGAAATGCAGATTCTTCTAACAGGACGTGCAAATCTGACTCTACATTCACCAGGGCCAGATACCCAGTTTCTTTCACATTTGCTCACCCAGTCTCTGAACCCCGTCTACTTTAGCATAGTAGCATAGTACAATGTAGCATAGTACTAACTTGTAATAAATTTTTTTCAAGTTGTGTTGGAAACCCCGTGCATTACTGTATAATTTCTATGGTGAGAAAATTCTTCCTTATGTCACATCAAAATCTGTCTATGTGAAATTTCTGCCTATCTTCCTAATCTTATTCTCTAAGATTACTCACCTAGAAAAAAATCTAAAACAGTCTTCATCATCTTGAAGACCTCAGTCATTTCCCAACTAAAAGTTCTTTTCTCCAAACAGACTTTCAGGGTTAGTTCCCATAATTTCTTCATGGTATCATTTCCAAGCTTATGTTACCTGTTTGCCTTCTCTGGACATAGACCAACTTGTCTGGGCCTTCTTCTTAAAGACTGAAATATGTATACTTGCACATCATTCCACATTTGATGTCTAAGCCACAACTGAGTACAGTAGGGGTCTTGATCCTCCTGGACCGTGTTAACCCACCGCTTTAGCAATCACCTGTGGCTCATATATTGCTTGCAGGCATTATAGACCCTTCTAATTGCTATTTAGGTACAGTTGCTAAGCCAATATCAAAGTACCTATCAGAATTACTAAAATCAGCACTCAGGGTTTTCTTTTTTTTTTCTATCTTGAAAACAGCTGCAAAAAGAGGTCAAAGACAATATAGGATGACCTGCTGAGGCTGGTTTCCCACTACTTTAGCTTGGTTTCTAAGAGGGCATGCCTTCTAGTTGCTTCTAATTGAAAATATCTTTCTCATTTCTTCCAAGTAGTTGTTTCTCTAGGCCAGATTGGGCCAATTGTCCTACTGTCAATAAATTGTCTACCCACAGTTAATACCTCAACTCTTCACACTGTGTCATCTCCTCTTCTTGAAAACTCCGAGGTGAGTTTTGGAAGTGCCTGTGTTTTGTTGTTGTTTACCATTTCCTTATTCCTATGATCCCTTTACCAGAGTCTGTCATTGGTTCTCTCAGGCTTGTTGAGTCTACATTTTTACTCTGCTCTCTCTTTAGCTACTTGAAGTGTCCATTTGTAGAGTATCTGAAGATTCTTTAATGGAGAATATGCATTTTACCCAATGAAATATTTTATTTTTGCTGTCTACTTAAAAAGAAAAAAACTATCTTCTGAGCTTCTCTAAAAATGTGCTGTAATAGTTTTATGGTATTTTGCAGGACAAGCAATTTCAGCGCTGTAAGAGAATGTGGTTCTTTAATATCTTGTATGACTCAGAAAAGAAGATAGAGACACAGTATTACTATTCTCTCTTAATTCAATGTTCACATTTGAACTCAGGGAGCTAATAGAACTGGGGGTAGAGAGGACTGCAAACACCACAATCATCTTATGCCCCATGCTAAATAAACATATCTATGTGCAAAATCTGGCCAAACAGAGAAAGTTGTACTAATATTCAATGTGCTTCACTTTGTACTTAGTCTGCTATAGGCATGCATGACAGTCTATATAGCCAAATAAAATTTCTCTTGACTGCTAAGGAGTCCTTGGAGTGAAAAAAACCATGTGACCTAATGGGACACGTGGCATTGGGGCAGTGAAACCAAATCTTTGTTTGAAAGCACCCATAGCATAATATTTCTTCATTGACTGGACTGAGGGTCACACAAAATCCCATGATAAATGACTTGCTTTTTTCTTCAGAGTCATTTATTAACTTTAGGAGTGTAGAATGCATTACCAAGAGCGTAATCTGTACCACTTGAAAGGACATAAACTAGAGTTTTCTGAACATGTAAGAGTGAGATTGGAAGCAGGAAGCAGGCTTATCCTTGCCTCTACTGCTGTCCCAAACATGGCTGCCTCCACCATCCTGAATAACACATTGGATAGAGTCTCCACCTACACATTTGAAAATATTGGACCATGCTTTGATTATAGCCCTTAGTTTCCCAAAATGCACCATGGGAAAAATGGATGGTTGGGTTATGAATAGCATAAAATAACTTAATGATTTATTTTAAACCAAAACACTGGTATGCACAGAGTGAAATGAGAGTGGTCTCCTTTTAATTTAAGGCTCTTAAAAATGCTCCCATTTCTTCCATTATCTTTCTGTTGCTCAAAAAATTATTGAGGAAATAGGTGAACAAACACACACACACATGCACACATGATCACCATTTAAATCTACAACTTAAAATTAGTTATATTAACATTGTGGTATAACCACTTCCAAATTTTTCTTTATCAAGAAATTTCTATAGTCAGACCTAAAGGTTTTTTAATATCCTAGAAGTCCGTCATTAATATTCGCTGAAAATATTTGCTGAAAATTATCCCAGACATTTCTCTATGTATATCATTCTTTTGAATAGCATCAGTTTTGGCAAAGTTTCCACCATTGAGGGAAGATTTGATTTTGGGAAATAGGTCAAAGTTGTCAGGAGCCAGGTAAACCTGATAAATAAAGGTAATTATTAAACCGAGTAACAAGATTTTGGTGCCAAGTCAGGTGTAATTGGTTTTTTTGGACAGCTGAGAAATTGACTCCAACTGGGGCAGCCATGTCTAAAGTGTTCTAAGCCAACAAGAGCTGCCCTCTGAGTCACTCTCCCTGAGGGCCATGTTTGTGGGGTGAACAAAGGCTCAGGAACCATAACGTCTACACTTGAGCTGGAGCTATGCCCCTTGAGAGCTGTGGGCCTCCGTTGGTTCTTACCTTTGCAAAGCCTCTGTTTGCTCATTTTTAATGGGATGTTCCTAATGTCCACTTTTCAGGAGCTATTATGAGAATCAAATTAGGTCATGGGCATAAAAGCTCTTTTGCAGACTAGCAAACCCTAAAAATGTAAGGCACTATTATTCAAGTATGTTTGTCAAATTAATCTTGTTTCATGATGGGTATACCTCCTAGTCACTCCATGGACACAGATCATCAAAGCACAAGTGGACAAGACTGTTCTGTCCCCATTTGCTCGCTTAGGACTGCAGGTTTCAAGGCTGCCTTGCCTTTGACTTCATGATTATTTTACTTGATTTTTTTCAAAATCTGAGTATGGGTAAGGGAAATCAGAAAAGTCTGGTAGGACACAGTTTGAAACACCATTTCTAGCTTTCAGTAACCAGAGGTATGGGGTGGTGGACACTGAATTATTTCAACCTGGACTTTCTATTTTGGAATTTTTTTAATTAATTTTTTTAAATTGATATAATATTTGGATCCTCCCCTGCTCCCCAATCAGATATCACCACCATAGTGCACTCACCACCAACTACCTATTGTCTAACCTCATAGTCCATTATGTTTTACTTGGGAATTTTAAAAGAATTTGGCTCTTATAATGTTTGAAATTCATTAACTCATCTTTCACAGAACAAGGGAATCTGAGATCTAAAAGGATTCTGAAGAATTTTTTTAAAAAGGAAAGATGCATTAAAAAAAGAGGAAGATTTATATTTATAGTTTGTAAAGGTGGGAATAATAAATGTATCATCCTAGCTAGTGATTAGAGGACTATATTTTAGGCAGTAAAACAGCCTGACATTTAAAATTGCTCAGTAAATGTTATGTTGTTTTGGTATTATTAATCAGAGATTAGAAGTTTTAGATTTTGTAAATTAGAAAGGTGTCAGTGTATATGCTGTTGGTGAATTTTGATACATGAAGAGTACCTCATCAACAATGAACTACCCTTACTCATATATAGCATAAATAAAATTTTATCATCCGGAACATTTTTTATTTGCATTCATTCAAATTCCTTTTATTTGTATACTATATATGAGACATTGTGCCACCCATAGGAGATTTAACAGTGAACCCAACAGCCTTTGCCTTCATCGCCCTATGAGCTAATCCAGAAGATCTAGCTAAAATCAATGATGAAGCAGCTACATCAAGCAACAGAGTTTCAGTGTAGAGGAAACAGCCTTCTATTGGAAGCTGCCTAGGATGTTTACACTAGAGAGAAGTCAAAGTCTGGCTTGAAAGTTTCAAAGGACAGACTGACTCTTTTATTAGGAGCTAATACAGCTGGAGACTTTATGTTGAAGCCAGTGCTCATTTTTCCTTTTGAAAATCCTAGGACCTTCAAAAATGATGCTAAATCTACTAGCTAGTATTGGAGCAATTAAAACTGGGTGACAGCAAATCTATTTACAGCATAGCTGCCTGAATATTTTAAGTTCCACTACTGAGACTTATTGCTCAAAAAAAAAATCCCTTTCAAAATATTGCTGCTTATTGACCATGCACACACGTGATCACCCAAAAACTTGGTAATGTATAGAAAGTCAGTTTTTTTTTTCATTCCTGCTAAAACAACATTCATTCTGTAGCCCTGGACCAAGGAGTCATTTCAACTTCCAAGTCTTATGACTTGAGAAATACATTTCATAAGGTTGTAGCTGCCATACGTAGTGATTCCTCTGATAGATTGTGGCAAAGTAAATTGAAAGCCTTCTGGAAAGGATTCATCATTCTAAATGCCATTAAAAACATTCATGATTCATAGAAGGAGGTCAAAATGCCAACATTAATAGGAGTTTCAAAGAAGTTGATTCCAACCTTCATGGATGATGAAGACTTCAGTGGAGGAAGTAAATAGAGATGTGGTAGAAATAACAAGAGAATTAGAATTAGAAGTGGGGCTAAAAATGGGACTCTCATGATAAAACTCATGAACAATGAGTCACTTACTATGGATGAGCAAAGAAAGTAGTTTCTTGAGGTGGAATCTACTTCTGGTGAAGATGCTGTGAATGTTCTTTAAATGACACTAAAGGATTGAGAATATTACATAAACTTAACTGATAAAGCAGTGGCAGGGTTGGAGACGATTCACTCCAATTTTGAAAAAAGTTCTACCATGGGTAAAATGCCATCAGTCAGCATCACTTGCACAAAGAAGTACTTTGTGAAAATGATAGTCAATACATAAGGCAAATTTCATTGTTGTCTTACTTTCAGAAATTGCCAAACCACCCTAACCACACTCATCAGCAAACCACACGAATAGTCAGCAATTATCAACATCTAGGCAAGTCACCCTCACTCCAGCAAAATCATTAAAACTCTCTGAAAGCTCAGATAATGGTTAGCAATTCTTAGCAATAAAATATTTTTAAATTAAGGTATGTACACGTACACTGTACACGTGATAGATTACAGTATAGTGCGCACATAACTTTTATGTGCAGTAAGAACCCCCCAAAAAATCATGTGACTCTTGTTATTCAGCTACTCCCTTTGTTGCAGTTATCTAAAACCAAACCACAGCATCTCTGTGGTGTGCCTGTTTTGAGCCAGTCACTTAATCCCCCTGCATCTCATGAAATTTTGTCGTTGATGCAGTTTGTTTTCAGCGTCTTTGGGCGAGCATTAGTAATCTCGTCCCTGTCTAGCTCACAGGGGTGTTTAATAATGCTCCATTTTTCTTCCTACATCTATTCATATTTTAAAAACAAGTTGTTTTCACTGTAGAAGTTCAGTAAGTATGTCTTTAATTTTTTTTACAGCATATATAAGCATTGCCCTATGTCTTTAGGTAGTTTTATTATATTTTTAAGGACTGTACAATCTTCAGTTATAAAATTGCACCATCTTTTCATGCCAATACTCACTTGCTAGACATGGAGCTCCATTATTTGAGGTAAGAAATGGTGTTGTTAGATTAGAGAGATGGCAGGATCTGGCTTCTCAAATTGCAGTCACACTTTGTGTTTTTCTTACACAGCCCCACCTTTCTCAGGTTAGAATCAGGAACCCCTCAAACAGAAAAGACTGAGAGCTGGTCTCTTAGAAAAGAAAAAGTGCCTAAGTAAACAGGGCAGGAACTACATTTGTTTATTGGTACTGATGAGACGTTTTTGTGTTAAAACAATAGGGGAAGGGTTAGCCTCATATTTTAGTACAGGCTGAACTACATGGTTACTAAGGGCTAAGTTGAGAGGGGAAACCAAGAGGGGACCAAAACCACCAGGTGCCACCCTCCCTTCTATGCCTTTTCTTCCCAAGCAGCCTCTCTTCTCTCCTCATGTCCTGTCACACCTTCCATCCCCGCCACCCCCATTCCTCCCAAATATATCTGTCAGATACTCATGACAGATATTCATACATGAGTAACAGATACTCATGTGATGGCCTTCTCAATCACATAGTTAACACTTTACTATCAATGATCTAACTCAGAATCTTAGAGTTACCACAGTTGACTTACACAGCCTTGCCCATGAGATAGAAAACTCCATGTTCAAGCTTAACTTGCAGTAAACCCACTACAACATGAAGATACTCTAAGCTAAATGTATATTTTGTTTTAGTCTTAACTTTAAAAATATACATTTTTTTATGTCTGCTAAGCATCCTTCTTAATTAAATCCGTCTAAACTTTTCCCTCCCACCCCTATTCCATCATCAAAATCAGGACACAGGCTAGAAGCAAAATTTCCTACTTTCCTGCTGGTGTGTGTGTCTAGAGTTTATTTGCATTTCTGTTAAGGTGAGTTCCTTTGTTGATGTGATAACTGCTATGGCAGTAAACAACCCGTGGTCTGTGTTCTTTTCTGTCACTTCACAGTCCATAGCTGAAATGAGTGCACTTGTACAAATCCTCTTTTTGGAGGTCACTCCAACTTTAAAATTCTGTATCATTTGGACTGTTCCAGAAGGATGGATCTTTCCATCGTGGTTTACTTTGTTTTATAAAAGTTTACGGACTGAAAATTAGAAGTAAAAAGCCTTCCTTTTTTGTTGTTTTGGGGTGTTTTTTTTGTTTGTTTTTTGTTTTGTTTTGTTTGTTTGAACCTAAGTTAGTTCAATGAAGCGAAAGAAGGAACATTTACATTCTGCTCCTAGCGGACTCTGACCATTAATTGTGGCAAGCCACTTGTTTACCTGTTTATGAAGAGAAGATTTAGACTGACCATATTCTGGGATGCCATCTGGTCCTGGCATTATTGCATTCTAATTATGTTTCCTTTTGCTCAGCGTGTGTCCGTGATCTTAAGTTATCAATAACGTCTCAGAGAGTCTAGATATTGAGACGCGATGCTCCCAGCCCATGGGCGGCGCTCAAGGGTCGCCTTGCGAGGTCCCCTTACACGAGAAAAATCTCAAAGGCTGCGTCCCCTCACACCCGGGGTGTTGGCCCTAGGCCACGGAGCTTCAGGCATTACAAGTCAAAACAACCTCTCCTCCCTGCTGACGCCACAGCCCTCTGGCGTTGAAAATTGATCTTCGATCTTTCTGCTCCAGCACAGCCGGCCCAGGCAGATGCGGATGCGGGCGCGTCCCTGAGCGGGCGGAACTGCGCAGGGCTGCACCAGACCGGCTGGTGGGGGCTGCTGACGCTGGAGAAAGAGCCTGCTTCCCCTTCTCCCCGCGCCCTCTTCCAGCCACACCGCTGCCGCTGAGTCCCCAGAGGGTGGCTGGTGGAGTAGAAGGGAAGAGGGAGACCCTTTCACCCTAAAAGGGTGAAGGAGGGGCGGGGGGAGAGTTGCCCCCTCTAACCCTAGCCCTCTGCTGAGGACCCGCCTGCGTAGATGGGACTTTGCAGGGTCTGTGGCACACACACTTCCCTGCTGGCCATCTTACAGAGGAAGAGGTCAAAGGCAAAGCCCAGAGCAGAATGGCTGCTGGGCCCAGGGAGGAATGACAGACACCCCATCTAGTCTGCTGTCTCCTCCACGGGGCTCTTCAGTCAAAGGGCTTTCTCTGGTTTCTTTGTGTTCCTTAATGGTGGCCTTGACCTCTCAGAGTAATACATGAAGGATGGCAGGAGATTTGCACATTTGCAGCTGAACGCTATCTCTCCTTGTGGAATCTACAGCAGACAGTGTTGAGCTTGCCACCAGTTCAGACTTTCTGTAGGTTTATGAGTGCATCTTCTGACTTGCGGTCACCTTGGAGAACTTGGGAAACGTCCTCATCATGATCAGTTGTAGGATGTCTCATAGCTAATCTCATCCACCCTGTGGACAGGATGCTAACTGCATCTCAAAGGGGACCTTTTCTCCAGCCTAGCTATGGGTAGTTTGTTGGGCTTTTTGTCCAGTCCTACTTCATACACTTGTTTCTTTAAATGGTACACATGTTGTAGGTGAGCTAAATAAGGTAGTTTCTGGGATTTGGAAAGAGACACAAAATGACTGTTCTGCTCAAGTGGAATAAGGGAGGTAGGATTACTATGGTCATATTAACAATTAGTGTTTATTGCACATTTACTAAGTGCTAAGTAGGCTATCTGCTTAATTCTTAAAAGCATTATTTTTTTATAACTCCCTCAGGAACATTGACAGTTCTCTGTTACGTGAGGAGTAAGGGACACAGAAATTAAACAACTTGCCTCAAGTCTCCAACTAGTAGTTGTAGAAGCAGAGATTTAAATCCCAGATTCATCCAGAACCTGTGTCTTCAACTGCTATGCTCTGCTGCCACTTGTGATGGAATAAACACTTTACTGTAAGCGACAGGATGCTAGAAGGGGAATAGGAAATTTGGCTTCTCAGTCTTGCTCTATCTCTGCGAGAAAATCACATAACTTTGCTTTTCAAGTATATGAAATATCTGAAACCAATAAAATGTTGTGCAGGGGTGCTTTGTTTCTAGGAAGAGCAGCCAGAGTTTTCACCAGCATCTTGGAGCTATTTATATGCCCTATAACTCCTCCCCCTCTTTAATCCCAATATAGTCACATAAGAATCCTCAACTTAAAGTTGGCAGGATTACCTTTTTCATGTTAAGTGATCTACACCCTCTTCTAACATTTTAAATAATGCAATACTTCAGATTCTGGGGCCTCTCTCTAGTGTGAAGGGCTCCTAGCTGCATGCTGGCCTTCCCAGCACACCCGCATGCCCAGATAGCAATCACAGGAAGGGCGGCATTGGGATGGGGTCATCAACTTCATCCTCGACCTACTTCCAGCAACTCAGCATTTTTGCTTTAGCCTGTCGTTTTCTTAACTTGCAACCAGATTCTATGTTTATATGGAGACCCCAAAATTTCAGAATTATTTTTTAATTGGACTATAAAAAGAATTCTAGTTGTGAAAACGCCACTAGCCTTGGGGTAGAGCCATGCCCTGGCCATTCAGCACTGAGTTATGTTATGGACAGATCCCCAACTGTGTGGAGATACTTGCAGGGAAGTGCTGGAAGATACACCGAACACTTGCAGGGTGAGACCTGCAGTCAGGAGGGGCTTCCTAGAGAAGTGGGAATTGAGCCAGTCCCTATAGGGTAAATAGGAATGAAGTAAGCAAGAGGTGCTGGAAAAGCATTCCAAGCAGAGGAAACAGCAGAGAGAAGTGCCAGAGACAATAAAGAACTGGTCTGTTGAAAGAACAATAGTCAAGATGTGGAAACAATCTAAGTGCCTATCAGTGGATAAATGGATAAAGAAGATGTGGCAGATATACACCATGGAATAATATTCAACTATAAAAATAAATATTGCCATTTGCAACCACATGTGTAGAACTTGAGGGGATTATGTTGAGCAGAAATAAGTCAGAAGGAGAAAGACAAATACGGATGATTTCACTAGAGGGGAATATAATGAAACAAAGCAGAGGGACAGACAAAACCAAACCAAAACAAATCCTTGGATTGTATCTACAAAACTAAGACTACTAGCAGGTGGGATAATGGCAGTAAAGAGTGGAGAGGACCCAGTGGACTGTGATAGAGGATTAGGGGTGCTTTGGTGATGGTCAGGGTGTGGTAGGTATCCTGTACTTCTAAATCATATACAGTGTTGTAATCCAGCATTACCTCAGTTAAAAAAATAACTAACATGTCTAATATGGTGAGGAAATTGGGGTGAAATAACAGCAGAAAGATAAAGTACGACCATGAATAAGGTTATAACAGAAAAAAGCATGCTTTTGGTTTATCTTGAAAAATCTAGGCCACAAATTTGGTTTGTAGCTTCCTAATAAAGCTAAGAGGGGAAAAGGAGGAGATAGAAATTCATAATGTGCATAAAAGAATTTGGACCAATTTTTCCAAAGAAGACCAATGTTTCCATTTGCTTAGAGATATCCCACTTGGAGATATTTCCCACTGGCATTCTGGAGCAGCTTTCTACCAGCTCATGAGAGTCAGTGATTAAAAAGAATTTTTGCAAGATGAATATTAAACCATTGTTGGCTTGAAATCTATCACAGGAAATATTCAGCAAACACTATAAATCAGGGCCTTCCTTCTTTACTTCCTTCCCCTCCCCTGACCCCACCTCTTTCAGACACCCCCGTCTTCAGAGAGTCAGTTTATCAGCATAATACCGCACCATTCGGTGGTCCTTGTAGAGGGGCACTGTGCAAGTCCAGAGTTGCTGCAAGCAGGGGGAGAAAGGCTCAGTGTGCAGCCCCACAGAGTGCAGCAGACACCTGGCTCAGGAGCAGAGAGCAGGAATATATGCCCTGGTCAGAGAATGACAGGAGTAGCCATATCGGCATTCACCTACTTTGCTCAATCAACCCTCTTTCCAGTACTGCCCAAACATTTCTTACCTGGGGTAACAAAAATGCTGTGTCCAGTGAGGACAGATGTATCTCCCCATTCAAAAAATGCATCCAGAGAGACTGGAAGAGGTGCAGATGACGTTTATACTTTTCCACTAGCCAGCACTTCTCAAAGTTGTGTTTCATAGCATGGTAACAAGTGGGGGAGTTTCCCATATAAATTTAGGAGTGAATGGGTGAGAGTTCAGCGGGTCTACTTGGTCAAGGACTTCTCAGTGCCTTGGAAGTTCTTTGGGAGATAAAAGTGCCCTTGTGGCACAAAATGTACACCAAGCCCCGAACTTCTTTTACCCCAGAACACTTAGTGGCACATCTTAAGACACAATACTGAAAGAACAAACCGCTGGGTAGCCAGGGTTCTTTGCAAGTTTGAAGGCAGCACCAGGACATTATTCCACAAAAATACTTCTTTTATGTAGGACTTGAAATTCTTGGGGTTTTTTTCTTTTCCTTTTTTTTAAAAATAAAATTATGACATATACTTCTGCTTTTTACTCTAACCATTTCATTGAGTCTGTGATTATCTTTACATCCATCACAGAGCTTACATAATGCATGAAGGGAGCATTTCAATATGAGATACTTTTTTTTTTATTAGTTATATTTGACATCATTTGTAGTCCCCAGGGAGTACCCACCACCATTTCACCCGTGCACCATCACCTCAGTCCCTTGTGCAC
>JAGFMF010011454.1:2037175-2058986 GCA_019455555.1 Galemys pyrenaicus
TTTTTTCAATGTGTGCCATTCTTACCGGTGTGAGGTGGTACCTCATTGTGGTCTTGATTTGCATTTCCCTGACTAAGAGGGATGTTGAGCATTTTCTCAATATGAGATACTTCTTAACGCGTGGCCTGTGTCTGCAAGAATCCAGTCCTGTTGTGCAACACGAGGCACTGGCAATGCCAAAACCCAGTGCCAGCATACATTTTTGATTCACAAGATGATAGCGAAAAGAAGCATTGCATTCTCTCTCTCTCTCTCTCTCCAAGAAACATTTATTAAGGATATAATGAGGAATCGAAGATTGTACTTGTCCTCAAGATACTCATTGTAACGTAGGGGAAACAACATTACAAGACCCTGGAAAATAATGCTAGGATAGCAGTGGACACAAAGTGCTATGGGAGCCCTGCTGGAACAGGGGTAGGAGAAAAGGCCAATAGGGAAGCAGTGTCCCAAAGACTACACAGAGGAAGCAAAGTCTGGGCTGAGACTTGAGAAACAAGGGGTTAACGGCAAATGAAACAGTGTGTGAAAAGATGGGGCATGAGAGAATGTAGTGTTTTCAGGACTAGGCTATACCTCAGGATGAACATGAAGCAGTAACATGGATATCCTTTGGGGAAAAAGGATCAGATAGTGGCTCTATAATATTAATTACATTATTTCATTATTAGTCATTTAATCACATTTTACAATTGAGAAACAATTTTATTTATAACCTTTTCCACACATCCCTGTGTCACATATGGAAATATTATCATGCCTGTCACCAATGACACATTAGGAAAAAATGAAAAAATGTTCTTCCTTTTTATATTCAACATCACCTGTCATCAGGGTAATGCAAATCAAAACTACAATGAGATACCACTTTTCACCAGTGAGGATGGCACATATTAAAAAAAAAAAAAAAAACCAGGAAACAAAAATGTGGTGGTGAGGATGTGGAGAGAAAGGAACTCTTTAACACTGCTGGTGGGAATGCACAATGGTCCACCACTATGGAAAACTGTGTGGAGGTTCCTCAAACTACTAGAAAGAGAGCTTCCATATGACCTAGCAATTCCACTCCTAGGAATCTACCCAAAGGACACAAAAACATTAATTCAAAAGGATACCTAAGCCCCTATGTTTATTGCAACAGTATTTACATTAGGTAAGATACGGAAACAGTCCAAATGCCCAAAAATAGATGACTGGCTCAAGAAGATGTGGTATATATACACAATGGAATATTACTCAGCAATCAAAAAAAATAAATGCATGCCATTCACAGCAACATGAATGGAGCTGGAAGGGATTATGCTCAGTGATATAAGCCAAAAAGAAAGAGAAAAATATAGGATGGTTTCACTTATAGGAGGAATGTGTGTGGGGGGGGGGATAAGTGATCAGGAAAAAAAATTATAATAAATTAGAAAACAAAATTAACAGGCAACTGTAAATCAGAGACGTTCTGCAGGGGAGAGGGAGGGAGAGGGATCAAAACGGGAGGGAAGAGCACAAGGGACTATGGTGATGGTGCACGGGTGAATTGGTGGTGGGAACTCTATGGGGACTACACCTAAGAGGAGAAAGTATACATTCTACAAAAAGGAAGAATGATGTAAAGTATATATGTAATTAAAAAAAGAAAAAAATCTTTTAAAAAATTTAAACAGAATTAAAAAATAAAGTTCTTCCTTTTTTATGATTTTGCATTTTTTAAAAAATTTTGACTATCAATAGCATCTTGATGGGCTCTATAAAATAAGGCATTTTCCAAGTAGGGGTAATAGTTAAAAAATCTGAAACTTCTATCATTTTCTTAACAATAAATGAATCATCGTAACCTTGTGACTTCAGAATCCTTAAGAGAGATCAGAAACCCATTTTGCAGATGAAGAAACTGAAGGAAAGCTCTCTTTGGTCTCAATATGAGAGTGGAGTATATCAGAGAGATTATTGCTTTTGATTGCATCAAGTCTCTTAATCCCCCTTAGTTAAAGTGGGAAGTGTTTTGAGACTTGTTTTACTATGTTCACAACTATATCACGTCATTGTCCTAAAGAAGACAAGCATTTCTCATCATTTTCAAACATTGAATTTACCAACCCCTCAACTCCCTTTCTACCTCTTTTCTTCTTCTGTCATTTTCTTACTTGAGACAGCTTCATAATCTGCTAAGACAGTTTATCATGTCACGTATCTGTACACATGTATCCAACCCCTCATTCACCATCACTGTGGAGCCCCCGTGTTCCCCACCAGGAACGGGATAGGCCAGGCCCTGTCGTCAAGGAGCTCACAGGACTTTAAACCCTGTTCGTTTCCTCTCATTTATCATCTCTATTTGCTCCATCTGGGCTCTTTCTCCCCACTTTGCCCCATGCCCCATTCTGCCCCTCCCCACTCTTATTCATCCTTTCTTCTCTCTTTCCCGATAGCTTTTTCCAATGACTAACAGGAACCCAGCTCAGCTGGTTTTTATCATGCTCCTGTCCTTGCATTTTTCCAACTCAATTAAGCCATTACCAGAGCTAAATGAGGCATGGACTCTCCAAGAGTCACACCTGTTGTCAGGGAGATGGAGGTAAGAAGCCTGCAGCTGGCAGGCGGGCTTCGGCAAGCGGGGTGGAGGGAGGCAGCCGGGTGTGACCAGGCAGTTTGTGTTCCCCCAGTGCTGAAAGAGGGCCCTCATTTTAAAGCAAAATGTCTCTTGCTTTAATACAGAAGAAATGAAGTCTGACACAGAATTGAGGGCGGTCACATGGTGATGACAGATAAGATGTCCCTAATTCTTTGGCAAATGTGTACCTGGCATGTCTAAAAACCCACATTGTGGATCTGTCCTCAATAAAAGGTAAAGAAAACTGTAACCAGAGCCAGGTACACGGGTTTTGTGATTATTGGTTGAACTTGCTTGGGTCTTTCCCTATCTATCCTCATTAAAACACACACATTTCATTTTTCTCCTAAATGGTGGCCTTACAATCAGTGACAAGAAGGCAAAGGTTACCACCATAGAGTGGACCAGAGACACATCAGCTTACTACTAGAAATCGATTTTGGTTTCATAAACTTACTTTCTCTTGGCAACTTAGAATTTTTTTTTCCTGCAATTCAGGAATTAAGAAATTGTAGCTTTTGAGCTTGTAGCACCTCTATTGAATGGTTTTTTGTTAAAGTCTGTGCCTTGATTTTCCTAGTTGAAGTATGGGCAAAATCATTTTCTAGAGTTACCTTGATCTCTGAAATGTTAAAGCCAGGGAACAAGAGCCAGACATGGTTTTTACTTTCATGAAATTGAAATATTGGGATGTTGACTCCTAAACTTACCTTGCTGTCCTCTTTTAATTTGCCCTTGAGTCTGGAACTTCGATGAGCCATCCAAATGCAAATTTAACAGATACTTTTTGAGCATCCATTCAAACAGGTTCCTTACTCAGTACAGGAGATACAACTGTGATCGTGATGAAGCTCTTGCCCTTGTGAGCCTGCAGTCTTATAGGGAGATTCTATACTAAAATTGCCCCACCAGCTCCTGGTTTTCACTGGCCGTGCTACATTCATTCATTCAGCTGGTATTTGTGGAGAATCTACCAGATTCCAGGCACTGTGCTTGTGGGAAGTTTACAGTGTTGACCGAAGAGACAGCACCCACCCTTGAGCAGGTTCCAATCTCCACCTTGGCTTAATTCACTCTCCTGGAAGTTACCAAAAAGAAAGTCACTCACCCATTTGTGCCCCTTCAACATTTAGTTCATGCCCTACAGAACACTTGCCTCACTGTGATTATAGTTCATTTTTCCCTCTCCTTTTAAACCATGAGCACTTTGAAGGCAGGAGTCTTAGCTTTCTTTCCTGAGAGCTCTGTGCTCTTTAGTGTTCGCACAGCCAGGAACCTATGTTAATGTGTTTTGAATGAATAAATAACTGCATGAATTTATAAATTTATGAACCTGTGGAACCAGGGCCAGTCTGGCCTGACTTTCCATCCCACATGTCTTGGATGGTGAACTGAATGAGTAATCATCCATCAGTACTGACAAACTCTTCATGATTTCAAGGACCTTTTAAACATGAAACCATCTGGTTCCATGGGTCATTTCGTCTTCCAGAATATATCTGCCATAGAAACAACAAATACTCGCTTCATCTATCATTGCAATCCTTTTTTTAGCAGGAAGGCAAACATGATTACATATGATTTAAATCAAATAAGCTTAAATAAAGAGAACAAATGAGCTTGTTTGTACTTCTCAGACAGATACTGCTAATATAACTGCAATATGAAAAGTTATAATACTTAAACGGTTTAAACAAACTAGAAACTTCTTTTCCGCTTTCATCTAAAAGTCCAGGACTAGCCTGATGGTGCGGTTGTGCCCTGTGAAATCTCCAGCTCTTGGCAGTTTCATTCCCTGGAATGTAGCTCATGGTTCAGGATGGATTCCAGCTTTCACGCCCACCTCCACGTAGCAGGATGGAGAAAGGGGGCGTGAAGGGACGCAGGGTACACACCAACTCTCCCTTACCTGATGTTCCTGGAAGCTGCCACAGAGCACTTCAGCTTAAATTCCATTGGCCAAAACTGAGTCATATGACCACACGTTTTATAAAGGAAGTTGGGGAAAGTTGTCTTTACTTTGGATAACAACTTACCAGCTAAAACTAATTTTGTTGTAGCATAAGAAATCTACAGATAGAAGATATATAGTTAAAAGACTCCACCACACTGAAACTGAAGTGTTAGTGATTATATGAGAACTCTTGTGTCTAATAAATGCCAACTGAAGTCACAGTGATGAATTCCAATTGTTAATCCATTGTGCTGTGACCATGCTTGCTACTGCTCTGGTTGTTGATATGTAGGTGGAGCACGGGAGGAGTAAGGGAGAAAGAAAAGAAAGCTTTTGCAACAAGGAAGTTGGGGGTGGGGTGGGATTGAGGGTGCCACAATGGAAGCCTGGCTAAGGCAGTGGCAATGGGAATAGAATACAGAAAGCAAAATGGGAGAGGGACGATAGAATCAGCAGGGTGATAGACATTGGAGGAAAAGGAAAGGGAGGCTCTAGAATGAATCTCAATTAGACTCTGGTAATTAGACTAAAATTGGTAGTTTGGAAACTGCAATTAGACTGGTAGAGTTAATTGCTGTAAATTGACCAGAAATGTCTTTCATCTATTACTTCTTGCCTTGAATATTCTGTTGAATGGACTAATGAAGTTAATAAATTTCTCCAAGTAGTTAATCTTTCACAGGAAAAAAATAACAGGTCTTAGGAACTCACCCTAACCAGTTATAATGTCCACTTTCCTAACTCAGTACACTACATGAGACTCTTAAATTCTGAGGTCTTGAGGCATTCTTAATTGAAGTGCCAGAATTTTTCACTTGAATAAGAAGACTAGATGGACAATCTAGTCTCTCATCTACAAAATGGAGTTGTTATTGCCCTCTTATAATTGTGAAATTTCAAATATATGGAATATTTGAAGGATCTGATACAATGCCTTGTTCAATAAATTCTAGTTTCTGTATTCATCCGAAGTACTTTCTTTTTTTATGCATTCACCCAACAAGCACTTACTCAGTAGTTACTATTCCACACACTGTGCTAAGGACTAGGGCAAAACGTTTAACTTAGTCATAGAAAACAAAAATTACAATTATTTTTTTCGCTTCTGAATGTTCAGTTAAATTCTGGTCTTCATCACTGATGTGCCTGCACCTAGATTCAGAGTTCCTGAGGAAGGGGGACATGTGTTTGTTGCCTTTGTATTCCCAGGCCTGCACACATGTACATATGAAATGTATGGGTGACTATACAATCAAGATCCAAGGAATGTAGCCAGAATTCCAAAGGCAGGCCTGGAGTCAGAGAAGTAGAATGTTTGTGGATGTTCAGACATTTTCGGAGATAATTTCATCAGTGTTGAGTGTCTGCTGGGTACTCCTTCAAAATGGGGCCCAATACCCTCTATTGGAATCACTGTTGAAAAGGAAGTGGGTCCCTAAGGGTTAAGGAGCAGCATGTGGTAATGGTTAACGAGCTTCAGCCTCTGTAAGTGGAAATTCTGAGCCACCTCTGTGGCATTCATCATAACAAGATGGGATTTAGGCTTAGTTAAATTCATTTTATCTCTTTTCTTTTAGGAAGTGTCAAAGATGGTGTCTGCATGATGCAGCTTCTAAAAATTCAAGGACCACCGAAATTGCCAGTTTGCAGTGGAGAAGACAAAAATGGAAATTCAAACACCGAGACTTCCATTTTGATTTTAATAGCTGTATAGACATGTGTTCCCACCACAGGAAGTGAACTGCACCAAGGGGGAAGGTTCTCAGGGCCCCTAAAATACGAGTATTCTTGTCTTTACCCCTGGAGACAAAGCAGAACCATGGCATTTTATAGCTGCTGTTCGATCCTCTTGGCACTCACCTGGCATGCTTCTGCTTATGGGCCTGATCAGCGAGCCCAGAAGAAAGGGGACATTATCCTTGGAGGGCTCTTTCCTATTCATTTTGGAGTAGCAGCCAAAGACCAAGATCTCAAGTCAAGGCCAGAGTCTGTGGAATGTATCAGGTAAGGGAAGTGGGGGGGGGGGGGGGCAGAAAGCCTCTTCTGNGGGGGGGGGGGGGGGGGGGGGGGGGGGGGGGGGGGGGGGGGGCAGAAAGCCTCTTCTGGATGGTCAGAGAAAAGTTGTACCAAACAAACCCTAATTATTTTTCCAAACTGTTCTTTTCAAAAATGGTGATTAAAAATCATGCTTTAAAGCTTATTATTTCCCTCTCCCCTTTTCTAAAAAAAAAAAAAATTCCAAATACAAAATGTCAGAGAATGGAACAGAAAAACCTATGGCCTATCAGAGTGTATTCCTGGTCACTATTGTTCACCTGGTGGCCAGTGTTGCCTACTCGGAGGTAAATATCTAGAGGAATTTATTTGCAAACTTGATTTGTAAAATTTCCCATTGGCCTTACATACCCTGTGATCACTAATACCTAAGTAAGTGTTGGCTCTCCCAGTTCTTTTTTTTTTACTTTAAGGATTTTATAGTGTGAAGACAGTCAGTGGTCCACACTATCCAGACATCTTCGAAATGCAGCCCATAGCATGCTGGAATCACTTCCATTAGACAGTCTTCCTTAGAGAAATCTGAACACACACCCCACCCCGCCTCCACCCTTCCCCTAACACAGATACATCTCACTCTCACTGGAAGTCAGGTAACATGTCTCTTTAAATTGTTTCTTTTCCAGGCCAAATAGTCTCAATATATATTTTTTTTTTTTTTACCAATTCCTCCATGACAAGTTTCCTAGACCCCT
Source organism: Galemys pyrenaicus (assembly GCA_019455555.1). Taxonomy (NCBI): domain Eukaryota; kingdom Metazoa; phylum Chordata; class Mammalia; order Eulipotyphla; family Talpidae; genus Galemys; species Galemys pyrenaicus. Next base: position 2,044,485 of record JAGFMF010011454.1, read on the forward strand.
CACTACTCTAAGTTGCCCTCTATCTGCTGCTCACTAATTATCATGGCATTTTTCGAATATGGCATCTAAAACCGGGCACAGTTTCTTCAAATGGGATCTGATTTTTGCAGAGGAAAATTTTCTAGATGTCACCTCCCTTAATCTAGGAACCACTGTTGCACCACAAATCTTAACCCATGTTCTAAGAGAGACTAGCACTTTGTCTCTGAGATTTGTAACTTCCAGAAGGGATTCAGCACTTTTCCTTAATCTCTCTGGTAACTGGAAAATGAAAATGAAAGCTAGAATTATTGCAATAAAACTGGGTTTCTATTCATATTCTAATGAGATCTCACAAAATAATAGGTAACCTTTTCACATTTATGAATGCAGAAAAACTAAGCAGAATTCACTGAAACTGATTACATCCTTTACATAACTTGTGTAGACAAATGTCCTCTTTGTTGTACCCTGCTGGACAGAGTTGTACATGTGCCATATATTCACCCAAAAATCAAGCAAGAAGATTTCCCTGAAGTAGCTAATTTTCTTAGTTAGATTAAAGGGAGTAAAATCAGCTTAGTAGTATAGATACTTTGTGTAATGAAAAATTCTATAATATCTCATTAACATTTGTGGGTTTAAAACAAAGAATGAACAAATAAATGAAGGAAACAAAAGAAAATGACTAAGAGAAGCCATCACATTAAAAATTAGAGCAGCATTCTTAGGAAACTAAACAGCACCGTGGAGTGTAAAATCATTCTTTTCATCTAGTCATTTAGTTCATGTGGTGAAACCCATCACACAGAGAAACTACTGAGGTATTTGTTTTCTCTCGGGCACAGATACATAACTGCTTCATGTTTATCAAGCTCTCACTCTGAGTTAAGTTTTAAAAGAACAAAAACTATGTCTCTGGCCCTATTTTTCTTCAATAATTGGCTTGATTTTAGTTAAAATAATTTTCTTCTTTAAAAGATGTTCATTTTTAAAATAGAAAGTATAAATATGCTAAAAGCACATATATAAAATTTACATTTCACCACGCAGAAATAGCCATTATTATGTACAGCCTTCCTATGCATATCTTTCTTTACCAAATGCCCTCATTGCCCTTTTCTCTTTGGCCTCCAGGAATGTCAGAGTCTAGATATTTTTACTGTGGTTCTGATGTTATTTTTAAGCTCTGTGTATTAAAACCTACATAGTATGGCTCCTTTTCTTCTTAAATCTTTGTTACCTCAGTAAAGTAGCTCACATTAGCTACTTTGAATTCTTTGCTGGATGAAGCAGATAGAAATGATTGGTTCTGTCACTAATTAGCAGTCTTTGTTACTATTGTGCCCTGGCTCTGCTGAGGCTCAGGCTGACAGTTGTGCATAACTATCTCAGGTTCACAGCCATCCTCTGAGCTCGGTGTGCTCCCCATTTTACAGAGAGGACTTTGAATCTCAAGGAACACCATGTCATGAAACCAAAGCATAGCAAAGACAGGCACCACACCCACCTTTTCCAGTCTGTATTCTAATGCAGTTGAGCAGAAAATCTCTTTTTTTTTCCCACTCCTTCTTTCTTCCAGGTATAATTTCCGAGGATTTCGCTGGTTACAAGCTATGATATTTGCCATCGAGGAAATAAATAGCAGCCCAGCCCTGCTGCCTAACATGACTCTCGGATACAGGATATTCGACACTTGCAACACCGTTTCTAAAGCTTTGGAGGCCACACTGAGCTTTGTGGCCCAGAACAAAATCGATTCTTTGAACCTTGATGAGTTCTGCAACTGCTCAGAGCACATCCCCTCCACTATCGCTGTTGTGGGAGCCACTGGCTCTGGCATTTCCACAGCAGTGGCGAACCTGCTGGGGCTCTTCTACATTCCCCAGGTACTGTGCTTTCCAGATGAGCTTTGTGGGCTTTGCAGTTTGCTGACTTCCTATCTCTGGCTTTACCATGGCATAGAAGAAATTGCAAGTCCTCAGCGCACTATATCTTGACCATTTAGGATTCTGAGATTACAATGTCAACTGGACCCTTAGGACACTTCCAAAATTTATTTAAAGCTAAATATATCTTGTACAAAACTTGTTTTATTCCCCCAAATTTATTTATTTATTTTCCATTAAATTCTTTTAGTAAATGACTTTTCTTTAGCCTTTGTTCTATGATACAAATCCTACCTTTCGAACCCAAAACATTTGTCCCTAACTCTATTCCTTGAAAGTCTCTATCTGTCTACCATCTGTTTGAAACTTTAGTTCAACTCTAGGGAAACAGTACAATTTCTAACGAAAATGTACAAATATTGCCTTGCACATTCTAGAATTGGGAAATATTCTATTTCATTCAACAGATATTTATAGAGTATATGTGAATAAGCAGCGCCCACCCCTCAGGAACTCAGTCTCAGTAGAAGGTTGTCTCCATTTACAATACTAACAATTCACTGAAACAAAAGTTTTATAAGCATTTGTTCAAAGTTTTTTTAAAATTGATTTATTTATGCACATAATAGCAGGGGTATAGGCCAGAGGTGGAAGCGGTGAGAAGATCCGCCAGAGATAGAGTGGAGAGCAGAACAGGCAGACTGACTGAAACACACTGCTGAGGGGAGCAGCAGGCGAGGCAGGAGAGGTCTGCTGCGCCATGTGGGTCCTCTCCCTGGCTGGGGATCGAACATGCACTGTTGTGCCACAGATGCTTCACAGAGCCGCACTCAAACCTCTGCACCACCAGGGAGGCCCTGTTCAAAGTTTTTTAACCAAAGCAAAACCCCAGCAAATTCTAAGTGCCATTTTATAATTTTCCCTTAACATTTATAGAACAAATATATTAATATTTATAGATACATAATATTATTTTATAATATTGCAAAATTAGATATTCATGGATAGGAGAATCAGCTCAATTGTGAGGCATTCCTTATATCAAATTTTAATTTAAGTTATAAATCACACTTTAAATTTACTTTGTCACTGTTTAAGATTTAAAATTTGTAAGAGTACCGTAGTTAAGTCAACATTTCTATCTTGGGAGTCTCTCTTTCCTTGGTGATAGCCATTATCCCTTTATATACACACGGCAACTGAAAAAAGTCTTGTCATCACTTCTCGAATCCTTACTTCAGAGAATGAAAGGTGCTTCCCATGGGGAAGCCCTGGCTCTGCAACTTTTGTCCCAAAATGATCAAAGAAAGCACTTACATTAGTAAGTGCGTTGAGCAATATAAAAACAAGCATTTTTAAAATATTGTGCGATATTATTTTAAATACACAATTAAAGTGTCATGGCCAAAAGATATATGATGTAATTGCCATGCAAAAAAGAATATGAAAGGAAAGTTTTTCTTGTGGTTCTGATGAACCATTAGGCTGAATTTGAGTATAAAAGTGCCAAGTTATTCGTGATGACCAGTCAGATCAACATAGTACCTGCAGTGGTTTTCTGTCTTGGCTGCATGTTGGAATCATTTGGGGGGCTTTTGAAATATGGACACCTGGGTCTCACACACATGCCCCAGAAATCCTAGTTTAGTTGACATAAAATGCAGCCTGAGCAGCAGGAGTTTTGTAAGTGTCCCAGACTATTGTGAAAGGCAGTTGAGTAGGGAACCTCAGCTCGGCAGCTTGGGGGCAGAGCCCCGTGGCATTTCTCAGTAGACACATGCCACCAAGTGGATGGAACAAGCAGACCAGGTAGAACAAGTTGTGGTTAAAACAGTTTTCTGAGTCATTCATGAAATTCTCCCCACTTATAATTAAAAAAAAGTTTTGTGTGTTTTTAAGGGGTTTTTTGAGGGGTGCCAAGTGGTACTTACCCCCCCCCCTTTCCTAATTTGCTTTTTCAAAACTGGACAAGTACTATAAATACATTCTCTGTGAGAAAAATACCCATAGGGGATATATTTGTTTTATGACTTATCCCTTTAAACTCTTTTTCGGGCCTCCCTGGTGGCGCAGCGGGTTAAGCAACGCACTATGAAGCAAACCGCAGCTGCCTGCCAGGGAGGGGACCCACATGGTGTAGCAGACCTCTCCTGCTGTGCCTGCTGCTGCCCTCAGTAGTGTGTTTCAGTCGGTCAGTCTGCCTGTTCTGCTCCCCGCTCTGTCTGGTGAATCCTCTCACCTCCCGCGACTCTGGCCTGTACCCCAGCTCTTGTATGCATAAATAAATATATCTTTAAAAAAAATAAACTCTTTTTGCCCATTTTTCAAAAGAACATCCAGAAGTCAGTAAATTTTACTGGATTTACTGGATGGCTTTATGTAATATCATGTAGGTTTCCATTTGTAGAAACCTGATTCAGAAGCCTATTGTTTAGATCCACAAATAGAGCTCTCAAAAACTCAAGTAGCATCTCAACAAGTTACTTAATCTAAATTACCTACCTCATGAGCTCCCACAGGAGAGCAAGAAGGGGCTCATTAATTTCATCAACGTTCTTTTCAGAAAAGTCAAGTCCACTCTTTAACAAAGTTGGCCTAGTTCTATTAAGCACAATACCTTTAAAGTTTTTTGATGCAGGAAGTATTTATTGACAAGAAGGACTATATTGGAGAAAAATCATTTGGAACACTGAACATATAAACTAGTTGGTTCAATTGGTGACAAATATTAAAAAGGCATTCTGTAGACTTAAAATATCTCTAGGAAATTATAGAACAGATATATCAAACACTCATTCTTTAACAAGAAAAACATTTCTTTTAAGTGTAAAAATGCAATCTACGTGAAAAAAAAACCTTCCAGTAACTTGGAGCTTCCTAACTGGTGATCTTGGGCACGCAATAAAGCAGCTGATGGGTCAGAGACCACCAAGGGGTGGTCCTCTGGCCTGGCTAGTGGGGCCTACAGGGGTGTAAGCACTCCTTGCCAGCCTTTACCATTCATTCCATCTTCTGTTTGCTATAATGTGAAAATGAGCCAAGAAGCCCTGCACTAAGAGATGATTTGCATATTTGAGTACTTCTTCAGGCAATGATCTTTTACCCTTAAAGGCTCTCTTCCCTTGGTGCCCCATACCCATGCTCAGACGAAGAACTGGCTATATCTTAGAAAATGCAAATAACCAAGACAATTTCTCCAGGTTTCCTTTAAGCTTCTCTAGGTTTGGAAACCCACAGCAAAAGTCTATTAATTAGCCCCAGCCAATACCTGAAAAAGAACAGAGGAAAGAGTTCTGGGTGGTGATTGAACTCGTAGTGAAGCTGGAAAAGGAAAGGATTTTTTTTTTTTTTTACTACACTTACATCATCGTTATTGTGCAGAGAAATTGAGCCTAATGAACCAAGTGTCTAATTGAGCCTATATGGCCTAAATGATAAACAGTTCTTAGAAAGGACTGCAGTTAAAAGTACTTGTATCTAATGTACTGAAGTAAATGAGATTAATGAAAACTCAGAAAGCCCCATGCACAGAGCTTTAACATGCACCTGGCACCTCATTCGCTCTCTGGTTTTGATTCTTTCCAGGTCAGCTATGCCTCCTCCAGCAGACTCCTCAGCAACAAGAATCAGTTCAAGTCCTTTCTCCGTACCATCCCTAATGATGAACACCAGGCTACTGCCATGGCAGACATTATTGAATATTTCCGCTGGAACTGGGTGGGCACAATTGCTGCTGATGATGACTATGGCCGGCCAGGGATTGAGAAGTTTCGTGAGGAAGCTGAAGAAAGGGACATCTGTATTGACTTCAGTGAGCTCATCTCCCAGTACTCTGATGAGGAGGAGATCCAGCAAGTGGTGGAGGTGATCCAGAATTCCACAGCTAAAGTCATCGTGGTTTTCTCCAGTGGTCCAGACCTTGAACCCCTCATCAAGGAAATTGTCCGGCGCAATATCACAGGCAGGATCTGGCTGGCCAGCGAGGCATGGGCCAGTTCTTCCTTGATTGCCATGCCCGAGTACTTCCATGTGGTTGGAGGCACCATTGGATTTGGTCTGAAGGCTGGGCAGATCCCAGGTTTCCGGGAATTCCTGCAAAAAGTTCATCCCAGGAAGTCTGTCCACAATGGTTTTGCCAAGGAGTTTTGGGAAGAAACATTTAACTGCCACCTCCAAGAAGGTGCTAAAGGACCATTACCCATGGACACCTTCGTGAGAGGTCATGAAGAAGGTGGAGGCAGAATAAACAACAGCTCAACTGCCTTCCGACCTCTCTGTACGGGAGATGAGAACATCAGCAGTGTCGAGACCCCGTACATGGATTATACTCATTTACGGATATCCTACAACGTCTACTTAGCAGTCTACTCTATTGCTCACGCCCTGCAAGATATATATACTTGCTTGCCTGGAAAAGGGCTCTTCACCAATGGTTCCTGTGCAGACATCAAGAAGGTGGAGGCTTGGCAGGTACACCCTTTACATAGATAGCAGTTCATTGTATGATAAAACTGAGTTGAGGTGATCCAAGAGAGACAGATAAAATGGTTACCAAAAAAAAGGGCAATATCTAAGTGAGCTCACTAAGTGTAGTTTTTTTATTAGATTTATTCAATTATATTTGACATCATTTGTAGTCATTAAGTGTAGTTTTATATTCAAACTGTGTTTCAAACATTTGAGCAACTGATTTCTGCAACTTAGATAGTAATTTATTTTGGTTATTTGTTTAAAGTCTTGGCTCAACTGTTGTTTAGTCCAGTGGTTCAAAATTCTAGAGAATGGCCCCTAAAAGTTTTTAAGTACCCTAAAACAGATTTAATGCTGAGTGGAGTATGTTTTTCTAATGCTTAAAGATATTTTTCCCTATAAGTAAATAAGCACTTGCTACTTCCATATACTGCTGTATTCCATTTGCTAAAGGATAGAAAACTAGCATTATTGTGACAAGCCATACTTTTACCATTGTAAAAATGGCAAAACAACATTTTTGTTTTGGACTACCCAACAGGCCAACTAAACTTAGGACATAAGCAAATCAAAGGCACATAAAAATTTTTCTTAAAAGAATTTTATTGTGGATATTTTAAAAAAACAAGCTTTGAAATAGTTATTGAAAATAATTAGAACTAAAGTGGAATTCCTACAACCATATAGTTGATTCTTGTTCTGTGTTGTGCAATATGTGAGTAACATCATAATCTTTTTCTTCTCATAGAACTTCTGAAGATAAAATTATGATCTGACTTGTATCCTATATCGCTATTCATGTCGTGCATATATACCTTAATATTTAAATCAGACCTTGCTTTATACTCTTCAGTTCCAGACTGACCTATCAGAGGGAATGCATGGCAGAGGGGGTGCTGGGGGCTCCCTGAATATGAGTTGAATGACCTAGCTTTCAGCTTTAGCTCTAGTTCTCTGATTTACTAGCTGCATTATCTTAACCAAACTTTTGCTCTCAGTCACATTCTATTCATCTGTAAAATGGCCCTAATATCTAACCTGCTTTCTGTCCAAGCTTCTTTTTGTTTGTTTACAAATAAGATGACACGCGTGAAAGCAATTTGTAGATTTTCAGCCTCTAAACAGATGGTGACTATTATAGCAAGATTTCAGTAGGTCTCTAATCAGTCTGTTAGACAAAAAAATAACAACTGAACACACTTTATACAAAGATCCCAACCACAACTGACCCTTAGGAAAAGATACCAAGAAACAAAGAATATATATCCTGTATCATTTTAGAGATGAGGAGTGACTATCTAAACTGGTAGAGCAAGCCAGAACCTACAACTTCTTAGCCCTTTGTGTGTGGGGGAGGGAGGCAGAATCTCCCTGACATTATTGTTAGCTGAAGTTTCTGATCTCTATGAGGTACTTAAAGATTTTTCCTTGAACTGTGCTCTTATCCACCCTAGCTAAGAAAGAAGAGCACTAATAAACTTCAAAGACCAAAAGACTTCAGGAGTCATGATGTTAAGAAGAGTTTTAGTAAGAGGGGAAAAGGGATAATCTATGAGTAGTAAATACTGTTGTCTTTCCTTCCTTTCCCTACATGTCTCCTGGAGGAAGGACCCCCAGCTCCTGAAAATTCCATAGGACCAGGGTGGGTTTGATGGGAAAAGAGGTTTCATATGGGTAGTTTGACAGTTCAGCTCTTCAAAGACTTTTTTCTCAGACAAGAAAATAAGATCTAATTGGTAAAGACCAAAGCTTGGGCATATGAGAAAGAAACCAAGAATTAGCATATAGTCAAGATTGAGACTTTTACTTACATATAATACACAACCCAAACAAAAGTGACTTAAGTAAAAGAAGGAATTCATTAGTACTCCTGATACAGGGCAGGGAGAGGGGCACCCTAGAACTCCCCCCCCACCCCAAACCTGCTCTTTCTAAATGGGTTCTGCCATCCGCATCATCAAGACAAACATATAAGGCCTTTAATGGAAAGGAACTTTATTACATTAGGGAACAATACAGAAAAGACGAAGACTATAGTTACTAACTTAAGCATCCAAAGTTGCCCATCTCCTTGAGAGTATAAGTCCAGCCAAATAGGATTGGCCCAAAGTAAGGCCCAAAAGCGTGCCACAAGTTTAAAGAACCTTTCAAGTTAAAAAGAATTAAACAAACCTGGGAGGAAAACAGCAAAATTAAAATTAAAATAAAAGCTGCCATTATTAAGTTCCCCACAAGTCTCTGATTTACATTTGTTCCAACCAGTCCAAAACTAAGAAGCAAGCACAGTTTCTTTACATGTCCCTCTGCTCCACGTGCCTCCTCCACATCTCCTTGCTGCTCTCCATCCTGCTTCCTTCTTCCTCCCTTCCTTCTGTCCTCTTATTTCATCTCTCCAGCATCTTTGTATTCCTGCTCAGCTCCACCTACTTAGGGTGGAACCGGGATCCTGAAACTTCTTCTTTTCCTGGGAACCACCCTGTTACACTCATAATACTGAAAATCTCAGAAATATTTCAGGCACAACTTGATACTTTCATCTCCATCTCTTTGTTACTTATTCTTTGGAGTTAATCATTTTCAGACTCAAATTAGAACTTCAGGTTCATGGAATTATCACTGCAAGGGTCTCCTTTCTTACCAGGGTCTCTGGGAAAGTTCCAGAAACCATATTGATTGACTAGTACAGGTCACATATCCATCCTGAAACTATGAGTGGAGACCTCTTCTACACACATTCACACCAGAAAATTGTCACCTTCAAGTTCCTTCCTCTCCCGGTGACCAAGCAACTGCAGATATGGTTTAGTGCACACAGAAACCAGCAAAGGTCAAAATACTAAAACAAAACCACAATGCCATCTACTGGAAAAATAAAAGTATTTCACTTCTATAAGTTGCTGCTATAGACATTTTTAAAAGCTATAGAAATTTAAAGCACCAAAATGGGCAGACAGAAAAATACATGGCACATTGAGACATCAAATGTATATGACATCAAGGGAAAGAACTCTCTAAAATCTAACCACAAAGACATGGAAGAGTTTTCTCTCCCTAACAAATAGTGTTCAGAATTGCCAAAATAAAAAAATATCAAAGATGTGGAAAAAAATGCAGAAAGGCTAGTCAAAGTGTATAGAAGAGAACTCAGAAAAGCTGAGTTCAAAAAAACTTTTAAAAAGAATGAAATGAAAAATAAAATTAATGAACAGAAAATAGAGATTGAAGCTTTTATTAAGAAAATAACAGATGCAGGATGTAAAAATTTCAATAGATGAACCTTTAAAATTCTAGAGAAAAATTTGGGAGCAGAATAGGTCAAATTGAAGATGAAATTGATAAGCTTGAAGAAAGTTATACATAAAGGGACCAAATGGAAGAGAATTACAAAGTAAAAAAAAAAAAAAAAGAAACACTTTGAGAGTTATCCAATTCTATTAGATAAGGCAACATAAAGATAATGAGTATCTCAGAAGGGGGAGAGAGACAAAGAGAGAGAAGTAGAACAAATAATTTATTCAAAGAAATAAACCTAGAAACCAGAAGGAAGTAAGTGTACAAGTCCATAAAGCTAAACAAATACCTGACTATCTACATGCGATGAGACCTAGACCATGACACATTCACCACATCAACAAAAGAAAGATAAAATCATGTGATCATATCAAGAGAAGCAGAGAAAGTATCTGACAAGAGGCAACATTCGTTTATGATGAAAACGCTCAAAAATGTGGGTTAGAGGAAAGTATGACAGACCCACAGATAACATCACACTCAATAGAGAAAAACTGAAAACTTTTCATCTCAGATCAGGAAGGCATAAAAAAATCTAAATTGTAAACTATCATTATTTGAAGATGGCATGATAACTTACATAGAAAGACTCCATTAAAAACTATTAGAAATAGGGCCTCCCTGGTGGTGCAGTGGGTTAAGCAACACACTATGAAGCAAACTGCAGCCACTGCAGCACAAGTTCGATCCCTGCCGCCGGCCAAGGAAGGGACCCACATGGCCCAGCAGACCTCTCCTGCTGGGCCCGCTGCTGCCCTCGGCAGTGTGTTTCAGTCAGTCTGCCTGTTCTGTTCCCCACTCTGTCTGGTGAATCCTCTCACCTCCTCGACTCTGGCCTGTACCCCAGCTCTTGTATGCATAAATAAATAAATCTTTTAAAAAAAACTATTAGAAACAAAAATCAGCATAGTGAAGTGGCAGACTACAAAAATCAGTTGCATTCTTATATGCAAACAACAAATTAGAAATGAAAGAAAGAAAACACATTTATAATCTCATCAAAAAATTAAATACCCAGGAATAAACTTAACAAAGGAGATTTAAATACTATACAATGAAAACCATAAAATATTGTTTAAAAAAATCATAGAAGACACAAAGAAATAGAAAGGTATTACCTGCTCATGGATTGGAAGAATTAGTATTGGTAAAATTACTCATGGCAATATATAGATTCAGTGTAATTGCTATTGAAGTTTTAATGGGATTCTTCAAAGAAATAGAGCAAACATAATTGAAATTTATATGGAACCCACAAAAGACCCCAGATAGTAAAAACATCCTGACAAGAATGAAGGCATTACACTCCTAAGCTTCAAATTATACAACAAGGTATAATAATTAAAGCAGTATAGCATTAGAATAAAAACAGACACACCAAATAACGAAATAAAATGGAGAGTCCAGAAATAAACCCATACCTATATGAACGGTTAATTTACAACAAAGGAGCCAAGACTATAAAATGAGAAAGGAAAGTCTGTTTTATGAATGGTGTTGGGAAAACTAGCAGTCATATGTAAAGAATGAAACTGGACCACTATCTTACTCTACACAAAACCTAACTCAAAATAAATTGAAGACTTAAAAGTAAACTCTGAAACTATAAAGTACATAGAAGAAAAATGGGTAAAACATTGTACAACCTTGGCTTCAGAGATGTCTTTGGTCCCTCCACTCCAGCAGCATGGGAAATAAAGCCAAAATTAAACAAATAGACTACATCAGACCGAAAAACATCTGCACAGCAAAATAAACTATCACTGAAACAAAAAGAAGCCCTACTGAATGACAGTACAGACAAACAAACAAAAAAGCCAGAAACACACCAATCTGCTTTAGTGGTGGATGTGGTAACATACATCGGAAGAGGCATGAACCCCTACCTCCAAATGACATTCATTGTTGTAAACCAAAGTTACCTCAATTAAAAAAATAATTGAAAAAGAAAGAGAATAATAACAATGAAAAAAACCCACACAACAAAAACAAAAAGACAAGGACAAATCAGAAACACTGTGTGTGTGGAAGAGGAGGGAATGGGATCAGGGTAGAAAGAGTACAAGGGACTGAGGTGATGGTGCACTAGTGAAATGCTGGTGGGAAATCCGCGGGGACCACAATTGATGTCAAATACATACAAAGTAAGAAAACGAGGGGGAAAAAGAGAGAGAGAAGCGAGTGGCCAAAACAAAGTGTCTGCCACATGGACCCTTCAGCTGACCCTAATACAAGTAAAGATGTGTCTTCCCGGCCCACATGTGGTCTGGTGTTGTCCATCCAGGAAAGGAAGCAGAAGGAACAGGGAATCAGATCTCTAGTGAGGAATAACATATGGGCATTGTCCAGAATGTCCTGTGCTTACTGTAAGTCTCACTTGAACCTGGAATTAAGATATCGATCATGTCTTTATTGATGAGGAAATGAGCTGTCAATAATTTACTCTCATAATCAATACATGGAAATCTATCATCTATACAATCTAGTCCATACATCTCAGCCTGGATTTTCACCCCTACCTTCTCTCAGTTATTCTCTTGTAAGCCAAACTGCCTAGCACCTACCTACAAACCACTAGTTTTTGGCATCGCATTTTTGCTTAGGCAGTACCCTGCACTAGAAAGGTTATCAGTTTTGTCTTCTCTGTCATTATCCACCACACTTTTAAATCACTTTCAGAATTCACTTTGTCCTTAAACTCTTTTCAAATCATACTCCCCCCCCCCAAACTTTCTGATCATTGGGATAAGAGGCAGAGCAGATGGAAAAGAGATAAGAAAAAATAGTGAGGCTAGAGAAGGGAATTGGTCCTGGATCTTCCCTACATTCATAGCACATTAAGTGCTAAACCACAAAAGCAATCCATTCCTCATCTGTGTGAACTGTCCCTCTTTATTTGTGTGAATAGGGTGCTGTGATGTGATGCCATGTGTAAGTGTGGCGAATTCTGGGTTACAGTGGGGAGTTTCTTTTCTGATCTCTAGTCTTTGACTTAGTTCAGTTGAGTAAAGTCAAGAGGTGATTCCCATGTTATGCTTATAATGAGTAATAATTTTTAACTTGAAAACCTTTAGAGAAACTACTATGAAAAGCCACAAAATGGAAATATTACCACATGCAAGATAATATGTGACCATCCAGGTATGTGTAATTCCTTGCAGGAACTGTCAAATGTGAAAGCAACATATACAACATAAATGAATCACATGTCACACACACAAAAAAAGCCCATACTGTATGACTTAGTCATATGATGTTTTGTCTCTAATGATAAACAGAAAATAGATCAGTGATGGGAACACATTCCCTCCCTGTTTTGATCCCTTTCCTTCCCCTTCCCTGTGGAATGTCTGATTAATAGTTGCCTGTTAATTTTGATTTTTTCATTTATTATAATTGTTGTTTTTTCTGGTCCCTTATTTGGTTCCCCTACCAACTGGATTTAAATCCCAACTCATGCCAAACAGCTTGAAGGCCTTGGGTGGTCATAAGATGCCCGGGCCTCACTTTCCTCACCTAAAAAATGGAGATAATGAAACTTATAAGCCAGTTATGAGGATGCTAGTAGTTACTATGTATAGTTTTAGGATATACATAACACATATTCAGTAAATACTAGTCTTGAGTATTATTCTTTCTTAGGTGAGGAAAATAAGATCCAGAGAAGCAAATAATGATTTGTCTGTAGTCATATATTTAGCAAGTAAGAAAGCCCATATCTCCCGCAAGTGCTCTGTTTCCTGATGGTGCCAAGGTAACTGATACAGGAATCAGTTACCTAGTTTTTCTCTCTGGACATCAGCCTTTTGTTTCTGAGAGGTTGCTGGGTTGGTCAGTGCTTTCAGAGCAAAGACCTCAGTTCATAACCTAGAACTCTGGATGTTCATTCGAGGTCATTATTTGTCCCAAAATGCTTAATTCATATGCAAAAACAAAGAGAAAGCAGTAGGTGACAGTGGACACAACTGACCAAGTTAGATTATAGTGAATATCTCTCGGTCCGCCTTGAATACTGTTGTATCGCTTGTTCCTAATAAAAGTGACTTCTTGGCCCATATTGGTGGCTTAATAAATGCTTTTAGAATGAGCATATAACTAAAGACAGAGAATGAGGCAAAGGTAGATACTGAGAAGACAGGTTAAGTGGACAGTGTATGGATACAGGCATAGATAAGGGAGGTGAGTGTACTTCTCTGCGAAAACTCTCATCGATAAAACCCCAATACTGCTGACTTCATAAAGTTGACTGAAGTCATAAAGAAGACTGGAACTTACTCATTACCAGGAAAGGGTGTGAGTTGATTTATTATAGCTAATTGAATAATTTTTTTCTCTCTATTTTAAAAGACTTCAATTCCAGATTTCAGGTGCTGGATGCTCCCTTCATCTTCTGAGTATCCGTGTCATCATTCTGCTATAGAACATCATTCTTATATATAGCTGTTTTTTGGATGCATTCTTAGACACCTCTTAGCCATTACTTCAACATTATTTCACTATGGTGATTCCAACTTCTCTTTTCCTCAACAAATTGAGCAAGTGTTATCATCAGTTTAGTCCATGTAAAATATTTTGAATATTTACTAAGAATTAAACGTATGCCTATAACCAAAACCATGACATGAAAAATATAATATTGAGCTAACCTTTCTAAGAAAAAGCCACAAAAGAACTATTTCCCTGGAAAAATTCAAAGCTCTTCTTTTTTCCTTTATGAAGAAAAAGTTGGCATTCAGCCCTATGAAAACAATAATTCTTCTGTTATGTCTACCATGCCACTTTTTTTTTTATTAGTTATATTTGACATCATTTGTAGTCCCCAGGGGGTACCCACCACCATTTCACCCGTGCACCATCACCTCAGTCCCTTGTG
>JAGFMF010011454.1:2059036-2235570 GCA_019455555.1 Galemys pyrenaicus
TTGTTGTTGTTTACTTTTGGTTATAATTGCCCAATTCCTTGAGCTTATTCTTTATTGTTGTTGTTGTTCTTTCATATTCCTCCTAATAGTGAAGCCATTTTTCATTGCTGAATAATATTCCATTGTGTATATGTACCACATCTTCTTGACCCAGTAATCTACTTTTGGGCATTTATACTCAGTGAAACAAGTGAGAAGGCAAGAGAAAAATACCATGCCACTTTTAAATAAAATCTTTTAGCCCATTTCAAAATACTCTGCTATTTCCCTGATTGTTTGCCTGTTTGCTTTTCTAGAGGGTTTGTTTTCTTTTCAAATCAGAACACAAAAACGTAAGGTACAATTATACTTCAAAGGGAAAAATTGCATTGGCCCTTGATCCCTTAGTATACTTGTGTTTTGTTTTTTAATATATAACTTTTTAAGTTTCATTCAGTGATATATTTAAAGGCCTTAATTTGGGGAATGGGGTCCTCAATGATGAGTTTTTCAAAAACTGAATCTAAAGTCTTCACTTTATCTAAAAGTTGTGTTGTTTGCTTGCTTATGTGTTTTTGAGTATAGAATTTAGATCTTTATATTCCCAGTCTGAATCAGCCTGATTCCGCCTAACTGCACTGTCTAGACCTCCAGAACAATGTGATATAGTAAGAATGGACATTCTTGTCTTGTTCTTTGTCTTAGGGGGAAAGCATTCAGTCTTTTACTGCTAAGTTAGATGTTAACTGTAGGTTTTTTATAGATGCCCTTTATAGGGTGAGGGAACTTCCATTTTACTTCTAGATTACATAGAATTTCTATAAGGAATAGAAATTCAATATTATCAGAAAAGATGCCTTTTCTATGTTTATTAAGATAATCACCTGATTTCTCTTTTGTATGTTAATATATGTTTTGTATGTTAATATAGTCAACTGTTAAACTAATCTTACATTCCCATAAGCTCTTCTTGGTCACTGTGTACTTTCTTTTTTATAGCTAGCTGGATTTGATTTATTTAAACTTGGTTAAGAAATTTTTCTCCGAGCTTTATTTTCTTATAATGTCATTATCTGGTTTTGGTATTTAATACTGACTTTCTAGAATGAGTTGGGAAGTATTGCTTTTCTTTTGACATTCTGGAGAAGTTTGTATAGAATTGGTATTACTTCTTTCTTAAATGTTTAGCAAAATTAATCAATGAAGTACCTTGGATTTCTTTTCTTTGTGGGAAAACTTCGAATTACAGATTCCTTTACTTTAATAGATATGGGATTATTCCAATTATCTATGAGACAGCTTTGATAGTTTGTACACATCATGTAAGTCATCAAATTTGTTGGAAAAATAATTTTCACTTTAGAATGTTTATTAAGTTATTTTACAGCAAAATCAGATCATCTTTATCATGTCTTGTTATAAGACCCTATAACAAGATCTGTAGTGGTCTCACCTCCTTCATTCCTCATTTGGATATATGCATCGTCTCACGTTTCTTTCATCAGTTAACAGTTCATTAATTTTACTGACATTACCAAAGAATTAACCTTCACTTTAATTATTATTATTAAAAATTATTATTTTTAAGTTATTGTTAAATAATAATTATCTCTAATATTTTTCTGGTTTTTATTTCACTGATTTCAGTTCTAATATGTATTATTTTCTTTCTGCTGCCTTGAATTTTATTTGTTCTTCTTTTTCTAGCTTCTTAACCTGGAAACTAAAGTCATTGTTTTGTGACCTTCATTCCTAATATACACACTTAGTGCTATAAATCTCCCTCTAAATTTTGCTTTTCTGTGTTATTATTTTAATTCAATTCAAAATATATTCTAACTTCCCTTTCCATTTCTTCTTTAACCCATGGGTTATTTAGAAGTGTGTTACTTGGTTTTTGAAGTATCTAGAGATTTTCCAATTATCTTTCTACTAATGATTTCTAATTTAATTCCATTGGAGTCAAAGACCATACTTGGTTTGAGTATTCTTTTATTTAAACTTGTTTTACAGACTGGAATCTGACTAATCTTGGTAAATATTCTGTGTGCCCTTGAAAGGATTGTGTTTTCTGTTACTGTGAGGTTGAGTGTTCTATAAAAGTTAGTTTGGTCAAACTGGTTGATAGTGTTATTCAGGTCTTTTATATCTTTGTTCATTCTGTTTCTTTTGTTACTTTTTACCTGTGTACTGCTTTTCTCCTTGCTCTATAAAACCCACATAATTTTCGTGAAGTGTCTTTACTGTCCTCAGAGTACGTCACTCACTTCTAATTTGATGCCTTTGCCCATGCTGTTTCCATTGTTTCAAATACCTTTCTGTCCTTTGCCAATCAAAATCTCTTCCATATCTTAAGCTATAAGCCGACATTGACTGTTTTAGCCCTTTAATCTCTATCTCTTCTGAATTTCTCTGTCCTTAGACTTGTGATCCCTTAAGTTAGCCTTTAACTATATTTTATATTGTATTATTTTCTATTTTAGTCAATATTTATGTCATATCTTATCACCCTAGTTCATATGTAAACTCCATTAAAACTATATTACTCTGTTTTGTTCTGCTGCATCCAAGTTAAGAACATGCAATGGCTATAAATATTTGTTTGTTGATTGAGTCCAGCAGTATACAGTGTACTTAACTTACATTTATGCTCATCTTTTTAACTTTAAGAAAATTATTTATAATTGGTCTTTCTTCTTTTATAGTAGGATTATGGGAAAATCTCTAGTCCATACCAACAGCAATGCAAAATATTTATAGTCAGTGATGATCTTTAAGTCACCTCTCTTTCTAGTCTGATCTGGAAAATGATTATTTAATTATGAAAGCATCTAATTCCAGGTCCTCTCCCTATACACTCTCTATGTCTGGAGATTTTCATTACAGAGAACCTGTGGAGAGAAAAATAGAGGGAACTTGTTGTTTGGTACATTAAGAACCAAAGAATTGAAGGAAGAAGGAAATTTATACTAATTAATACTCAAATTTTACCACTGTATGTATATCTTACTATAGATACGCACACATGTGTGTATTTATATATATTTAAAGCATCACTTTTATTTGAAGAAAAATTGAAGTGTGTGTGTGTGTTTATGTGTGTGTAAATATACCAACAAAACAGCAGGAAGTGGGAGGGTATAAGGCCACCCAGCCACTAGACTCCACCCAAGCTTTTCCCCAGGGTCAGATTAGATGTCAGATTTTCAGTTACCTTAAATATAATGATAAGAGGAAGAGGGTGCCTCTAAATGTACTCCTGGGGCTTCCAAACCACAGAATAGAGATATTCTGGAAGCTCTGGAAGTACTAGAGCTTCTATAGCCTGTAGCCTCTCTGGCCCAGGCCTCTCATTACACTCTGTTGAGAGTATAACTTTGGTGAACTCATGAGGCGCAGTGCAAGTCCCCCATCCACCCCCCGCCACATTCACAAACTGGACCTTCTCTCTCTCTCCTCTATACTCTATCCTCTCTCTCTCTCTCTCTCTCTCTCTCTCTCTCTCTCTCTCTCTCTCTCTCTCTCTCTCTCTCTCTCTCTCTCTCTCTCTCTNACTCTCTCCTCTCTCTCTCTCTCTCTCTCTCTCTCTCTCTCTCTCTCTCTCTCTCTCTCTCTCTCTTTCTTTCTCTCTCTCTCTCTATGTCTGTCTCTGTCTCTGTCTCTCTCTCTCTCTCTCTCCTCCATGACCCCTTGATCTTAGCAGGTCCCATATGGAATACAACCTGCTGAGCACCTGCAGGCTCCTCTTGACCCCTATCCATGGCTGGCATGGGACCCAGAAGCCTGTGGAATCTGCCTTAGAGCTCAGCTGTGAACAGCACAAGCTTTGTACCACTTGCTATGTGTGACCCTAGACAAGACTTCCATTTTCTTTGCCTCAGTTTCCCCAGCAATAAAATGGGGGGGGGTGATAGTAGTATTTGTTGTGAGGATTATATTAGATCATGATTATTTAGCATTGTGCCTCAAAGTGAGTAAATAACTATATTAAGATTCAGCAATGATTATCATTATTTCTTTCATATAAGGGTTTTGTGACCCATAAAAACCAGGTAAAAATTAAGGAATTAGTCATGACCATTGCAATAGTGGATTTCCTGGGCTCCACCCATAGCCTCATCTCTTTCTTCCTTCTATTCCCATCTCTGATTTCTGGCAGCAAGATGCTTCCACAGACGCAGTAGCATAGGGAAGAACAGTGCAGTCATAAAGCACTTAGTGCTTCCACCCCTTCCCCAAAGCTCATCTCAGAAGATGCCAGGAAGGGACTCTGACCCCACCCATCCTAAGGCATAACCAGGTGAGGGTGCACCTGCAGAAGTTTTAATTTGGCCAATGGCCAACCATGGTAAGTAAAATCCATGGTTTATCAAAGTTGCCACTTATACAGGCAAATCTTTAGTGTTAATTAGAAAAAGATGCCTCTTCTTCAAGTTGTGTTCCTCCCACTTTTTTAGAACAAGATGATTTATTGTCCTTGTGCAGTACACAACCTATGTAACTGTATGTGGCAGCCTTGTGGTTTATACCCAGAACATCCACTCTGCTCCTCTTTAGGTCCTGAAGCACCTTCGGCACCTAAACTTTACCAACAACATGGGAGAACAAGTGACTTTCGATGAGTGTGGTGACCTGGTGGGGAACTATTCCATTATCAACTGGCACCTCTCCCCCGAGGACGGCTCCATTGTGTTTAAGGAGGTCGGATATTACAATGTCTACGCAAAGAAGGGAGAAAGACTCTTCATCAATGAGGAGAAGATCTTGTGGAGTGGGTTCTCCAGGGAGGTACGTGCTGTCTGTGAGAACACCAGAAGCCGCCACTGTGCACAGAAACTGCTAGGCTTTGGGGGGCTGTGAGCTTTGCCATGGGACTTCCAAAACAATCATCCCATATCCTGCAACACATTAACTCCACAGTTTCAAGGTTCCTTGTGAAATCCATGAGTATTTAGTGTGCAGAGGAAAGTCCTTGGACTCTGAGCCCAACACTAAAACTATTTTACTCTTTACAAATCTGATTCTCTGTTTAGTAAGTTTCCTTGGCTAAAACTTTTCCAATAGCAGCAAAATATTTAAGCAAATGTAAACATGACTTAAGTTAGGGCCTTGACAGTTCACACAGTGGTCGTTCCCTACCGTCCAAATAGCTCAGGACTGTGTCATAAATCAAAGAACAATTTATTTTCCTTCTATGGGAGAACCATAACAAATAGGATGATGGCGCCTCCCTTCTGGCCAATGGGTTAAGTCTCAGCAAAAGCACCTCTACCATCTGAGTTTGATCCCAGGCCAGGGAGCCAACCCACATATGACATGGCAGCCCTCTTCTGTTTTGTCTGCTGCTCCCCCTTAGAAGTGTGTATTTCAGTAACTCTGCTGTCCCCACTCTGTCTCTGCTGAGTCCTCTCTTCACCTGTACCTCTGGCCTACATGCCAGTTCTTTGACACAAAAATAAATAAATAAAATCTTTAAAAGAAGATAGGATGATGCTATGGCCATGATCAGGAACCCTCTTCCTGAAACATCACTGCAGCAAGAAGCCTGATTAATAATTAGAAACCCATCACCTAAATGAATTTGTACTTCAGAAAAAGACACATTATGCTAAAATGATGGCCATTCTACAACGGCTGTGTCTTAGAATGCAGGAGGCTGCTGGGTAGCGAGATTTTCTGTAGGAACAGCCCCTGAAAAAGGCATCTTTTTAAACTGTCCCAAGAAAGACAGCATGAGACTTACTACTCTTAAATGCTTTTACCCTTAAATGATATCTTTGGAGCTGCTGACCTTAGACCATTCTTATATAACATGACTAGACTCAATTTCATTTTTTTACCAAATACTTTTCAGGTTGATGGGTTTCTGGAAGGATGCTACAATTTCACTGTTTGTCAACATGTAGGAGAGATTACCTAAGTAAGAGGGGGTCTATTGATAGTGAAATTTATTCAAGTAAGTCTTTATTAGCTTCTGCCTCAGAGGGTAAAATCTCAAATATAAACACCAAGACATTTTCCAAAGACTTGGGGATACCAGCGGGTATATTTTCCAAAGACTTGGGGATACCAACGGGTATATTTTTCTGTCTACTTATCTGAATGATCACATTTCAACTAGCTAGGGTCTAAATTGATCAACTGTTCTATCACCTGTTTCCCACTATTAAGTTTTCAGTTTATATTACATTTCTGTTAATGCCAAGATTTCGAGAATTTCAGTAAACTTGACCATGACTCTGTAGCTTATCAAAAGTGTGACAGACCTTGATGATATGCTATATTTTTTTGGTAACTTCTGTTTTCTGTTATGTAGGCTACCTGGTTGAACTTCATGTTCTAATACTTCATGTGTTGTTTAACTGTAACAGCAAAAACTGTGGTTCATCAAAACTTGGGCATACCAAAAAATGAAAGAAATTACTAAACTTGAAAGAAAAAGGAACAGTGGCTGCCATGACATTTTTTTAAGGATTTATTTATGCATACAAGAACTGGGGTACAGGCCAGAGTCATGGGAGGTGAGAGGGTTCACCAGAGACAGAGTGAGGAGCAGAACAGGGAGACCGCCATGTGGGTCGCTCCCTGGCTGGGGATCGAACTGGCGCTGCTGTGCTGCGGATGCTTCACAGTGGGCGCTCAACCCGCTGCGCCACAGGGAGGCCCTGCCATGACATTTTTACCTGAGATTGAGCTCCAGTTATTTCTAATAATTTGGTTCTTGATTCTTCTGAGTTTTTCTGTGTGGACAATCATATAGTCTGCAAATAATAAAGTTTTATTTCATTATTTTCAATATTCCTTATTTTTCTAGTTTTATTCCAGTATCTATGTACTCCACTGCAATATTTAATTCTAGTGATAATGGACACATGTTTTTAAAAGGAACTACTTCAAAATTTTCTATATAGAATATGTTTTTAAAAATTTTGTTACCCTTTCTCAAGATTTGGAGAGATTTCCTTCCTCTCTTTTGCACCACATCGCTAATAATATTTTGTGTGGAATTTCACCAAATGCTTTTTCTTTTTCTGTTGGTTATCATATGATTTTTCTCTGTAAATTTATTAATGCAGACACATGTGTTCTAGTTTTAAACCTGTTTGCATCCCTAGTATAAATCTAACATGATCATAGTGTATTTTCTTTTTCTGAGCTTTGTTTGTTCAGTGTTTTAGTGTTTTTCATCTACTTTCAAATAGTGGGAAGCCGTTATACTCCTCCCAGATCCCTTCAGGTCCCTAACACTCTACATTCATCTCCAGGACTTCTGTATATTTCTGCTTCCAATAACTGGAATTTGCTGCTTTTTTTTCGCAGAAGACTGCCTGCAGGCTGGTGGAGCCCAGTTGGCCCACACACTCAGGGAGGCAGAAGAGTCTAGGGGGTTACATTCCCATGAGATGCCTTCTAGCCAGTGAGTGGTGTGGACGTGTGAAAGCCCTACCCCCTTCTCCTCAGGTCAAATTTCCCCTCATCTCAGCATCTTCTTTTGTGACTGTCCCCTGTGTGTAGGTTCATGTCCTTTTATCCATCTCTCAGTTTACCCTGGACTTTTACTTCCATGGAGAGTAACTGGGTGTCTCATTCTGGGACCTGAAGGAGATGGAAGGAGAGATTATTTAAGGAGAATTTGAGTAACTCTGTAGACTCCCAACAAGTAATCTTCCTAGCATCCATGGATGTGAGTGTTTGAGGACTGTGAATGTGTGTGTGAGTGGAAAGAGAGAGAGAGAGAGAGAACATGCATGCATTTGCTTTTCTTTCTCTTCATAAATAACAGGAGTAAGAACCTGTCTCTGCCTGGAAGGAGCTTGGATCTCCCATTCTGGTCCTTCTGCCCAACTCCTCTGTAATATATGTCAAAGGAGCTGTAAGCCTCACCCAAACGGTGTAAACACTCACTTATGTGCTCTCTGCCCCTCAGGTGCCTTTCTCCAATTGCAGCAGAGACTGCCTGGCAGGGACCAGGAAAGGAATCATTGAGGGGGAGCCCACCTGCTGCTTTGAATGTGTAGAGTGTCCAGATGGGGAGTACAGTGATGAGACAGGTAACGGAATAGCCCCTGACTCCTTTCAGGAATTGTTCCACTTTGGTTGGGGCCATGGGTCAGTGAAGTTCCTAGAAGGGTGGGACTGAGTTGATGCTCAGCAGTTTCTCATTTGACAAGTTATGCCCAAGTATCACGCTGGGCTGGGCACTGAGAGATCATAAAGGAGTATTCGATACCTTTGTATAAGAGCTTACAGACACATCTGTTACACATCTTTCTTCCACTTTGATGATGCTTTCCATATTAATTTCCTTTTCTTACAGCTCAGTGGCCCTGGGGTTCTTTCTGTTCCAGCCTCCAAAGTTAATAGGCCTCCTGGATTCAAAGGTTGCCTCCTGAATGCTGGGCACTTCACTTATGTTTTTCCCGTGCCTCAATTTCTTCCTCTATAAAGTAGGAATAATAATGACTGTATCTTATAGAGTTTAGGGATTAAATTAGTTAATACTGCAAAGCATACAGCAAATTCTAGATAAATGTTTGTTAAATAAAAACCTCAACTGCCTTACTAGAAGCACTCTATAAAAATTATCTGTAGTTGTTATTACTGTCATTATTTCATTCTCATCACAATGATGGGGTTATTATTACTTCCGTTTCATACCTGAGGAAGCTGGGGCCCAGAGAGGTTAGGGAGCTTGGCCAAAGTCACAGGATCCCCATCCAGATCTCTGACAACGAAGACCGTGCCTCCTTCACACCCGTCTCCAGACATAGCACACGGTCTGGGACATGGCAGGCCTGATAGATGTTCACTGACTGAGTCTGAAGCCTTCTTCACTGGAAGCCATAGATGTGTGAAGAGGTGGGCACAGGTCATCTGTGTAGGATACATTCCCTTGACCTGAGAGTCTGGCATGTCTACAAAGCCCATCTCTTAATCCGGAATAACTCAAACTGGGCTGAAATCACTATGAAAATGAATGGACTAGGCCAGATCCTTGGTGTTCAGACAGTCTTCTTTCCAGCAAAACTGATCATTCTCTGCTAGACACCATATGTAGGTAATGTTAAAAGAAACGTGCTAACTTCCTCCCTCACCTCTTGTACAAAGGCAAAAATAAAATTAACGAACATATTATTAAACATAAGTCAGGGCTTAATATATTATTTGATAATGTCAAGAAATCGCAATTTTTTCATCAATAAAGAAATTTAAGGTGACTGCATCCAGCCGCCTGTGTATACTCAGCCACCACATCCACACTAACAGAGGTTGGTCTAGGCCACCGAGTAACTCATTCTTCACTGGGACATTTTATAGATGCCAGCGCCTGTGACAAGTGCCCTGATGACTTCTGGTCCAACGAGAACCACACTTCTTGCATTGCCAAGGAGATTGAGTTTCTGTCCTGGACGGAGCCCTTTGGCATCGCACTCACCCTCTTCGCAGTGCTGGGCATTTTCCTCACAGCCTTCGTGCTGGGTGTCTTCATCAAGTTCCGCAACACGCCCATCGTCAAGGCCACCAACCGGGAGCTCTCCTACCTCCTCCTCTTCTCCCTGCTCTGCTGTTTCTCCAGCTCCCTGTTCTTCATCGGCGAGCCCCAGGACTGGACGTGCCGCCTGCGGCAGCCAGCCTTCGGCATCAGCTTTGTGCTCTGCATCTCGTGCATCCTGGTGAAAACAAACCGTGTCCTCCTGGTGTTTGAGGCCAAGATCCCCACCAGCTTCCACCGCAAGTGGTGGGGGCTCAACCTGCAGTTCCTGCTGGTCTTCCTCTGCACTTTCATGCAGATCGTCATCTGTGTGATCTGGCTCTACACCGCGCCCCCCTCCAGCTACCGCAACCATGAGCTGGAGGACGAGATCATCTTCATCACGTGCCACGAGGGCTCCCTCATGGCCCTGGGCTTCCTGATCGGCTACACCTGCCTGCTGGCTGCCATCTGCTTCTTCTTCGCCTTCAAGTCCCGGAAGCTGCCAGAGAACTTCAACGAAGCCAAGTTCATCACCTTCAGCATGCTTATCTTCTTCATCGTCTGGATCTCCTTCATTCCTGCCTATGCCAGCACGTATGGCAAGTTTGTCTCTGCCGTGGAGGTGATCGCCATCCTGGCAGCCAGCTTTGGCTTGCTGGCCTGCATCTTCTTCAACAAGGTCTACATCATTCTCTTCAAGCCGTCCCGTAACACCATCGAGGAGGTGCGCTGCAGCACAGCTGCGCATGCGTTCAAGGTGGCAGCCCGGGCCACGCTGCGCCGCAGCAACGCGTCCCGCAAGCGGTCCAGCAGCCCGGGGGGCTCCACGGGATCCACACCGTCCTCCTCCATCAGCAGCAAGAGCAACAGCGAAGACCCCTTCCCTCCTCCCGAGAGGCAGAAACAGCAGCAGCCTCTCGCTGGGACCCAGCAGGAGCCGCAGCCGCAGCCCCTGACCCTACAGCAGCAGGAGCAGCCCAGATGCAAGCAGAAGGTCATCTTCGGCAGCGGCACAGTCACCTTCTCGCTGAGCTTTGATGAGCCTCAGAAGAGCGCTATGGCTCACAGGAATTCCACACACCGGAACTCCCTGGAGGCCCAGAAAAGCAACGATACGTTGAGCAAACACCAGGCGTTACCCCCACTGCAGTGCGGAGAGGTAGACTCAGAAATGAGCCCCCAGGAGCCGGGCCTGCCGGGACCTGTAGGTGGGGACTGTCAACCAGAGACGAAGGACCCTGACGATATGTCCCCGGCACTCGTTGTGTCCAGTTCACGGAGCTTTGTCATCAGCGGCGGAGGCAGCACTGTCACAGAAAACATACTGCATTAAGGCGGACCCAGGAGCAGCCAAAGAAGTTTCCTGGGATCAGCGTCTCTGACCAGAGTGAAGAATTGCGCCAGACTCCTTTCCTCTGGGGAAGGAGCGGTGATAGAGAGCCAGACAACTTGAGCACAGTTGCACTGTTGAATGACAGTGAGTTGACTGATGTTCCCTTTAAAATTTAAAATAAAAAGAAGAGCCTTGTGCTTCTGTGGTCAGGTTTGTAAGCTGAAAACACCCTAGACAGATTTGCTGTTTATGTTTCTTCCTCTGTTCTCTTCCTCTGCCTTCCCCACCCAATAGCCCGGGGATGAAACCAAGGCTTTAAGCTGCCTGACTAGTCCCTCCCTTTTTCCATATTGAAACACCTGCCCTGAAGCTGTGGAGAGCCTGGCCCAGAAACAAAAGTGTGCAGAGGGTCAGGGTGCCAGGGCTGCCACCACTTGACAAGTGACAGATTGTCACCACTGCTGCCCACACCTTGACAACAGAATGAATGTTCAGGGTCATAAGGCGGTTGCGTCCCCTCCTGTTTATGAAGACCGTAGATATTTGGCTTCTGACTTGCTGCTGCTGTCATGTGACACCTAAAGGGTTAGCATTCTGTATCAGAGCACCTGATGTTGTCCAGAATGCACCGATAGTGACGCCGTGTTTAGAGTGCAGGGTCACAAGGGTCGCCTCAGATTGTTGGGAAGTGGCTACTTGAATCCAGTGAGCTGCATCTTTCGTTAATATCACTGTATGTAGCTTCATCCTTTAAAAAACGTGTCATAATAACCCATGGGTAATTTAAGCTGCAAAGAAAATGTCACAGTCTGGTTTATACGAGGCAGTATTATTGCGCTCCATTCTCCATGCCTCCCCCCGCCAACCCTCCACCCATGAACTAAGCCCTGTGTGAACCCCAGTGATCCAGAGGCTCCCCTGACTGCAAGGTTTCCAGATCTACCCCTGCCTTTGACTTCCCAAGAATGAGTTTTCAGTCATTGGCCCCCTGCTGGTTGTTGGGGTTAGATATGTGGTTCCAAGAGAGCTCTCACAGGACAGTCACCTGGCGCTCCACCCCACATGCCCTAGCCACATTGCCTCCAGCAGCGAGTGTGCCCTGGGGTGGCTAGAAGTCTTGAGTGGCCTACTGCTGAGCATCCAGGCGCTGGAGTCAGAGACCTGGGTTCTCTCTGACAAGTTGGGCAGCCACAGTCAGGAACCTTCACCTCACTAAGCTCCAGATTCTTTGTCTCTAAAATGGAGGTAATGATTCTTTTTCTTCAGAGCTCTTTATGTGGCTTAAAAGAGATAATGTATGTAAAGTACTTTAGCTTGGTGCCTAGGACATAGTAAGCACTCAATAAATATTAGTTACTATTATTACTGTTGTAATTATTGTTGTTCACTTGCTTAGAATACAAAATGTATTTACCATTCAGATTTTAATGACAAGCCCACACATGGCAATACATTTCTCCATAATAAACCCAAGAAGTCTGGGGTCAAGGCTCAGTCCTAGTTACATTTCTTATGGTGAAGAAGTCAGACAATCAGCCCCCCAAAGACCCCATGCTCCACGTCTGTGGTGTCCACATCCAAATCTCCATCACCAAAGAAAACTGTCTCCAGTCTCATGGTAGTGTTACAGGGCAACCCTAATATAAAATGGGTTCCCCACACTGGGTTCTCCACCCACGCGCTCAGAAGACTTAAAAGTCCCAACTCCAGGTACACGTGGCAAAAGTTATTAGCACGTTTTATTTTATGAAAGAAAGGGGAATAAAATAGTAATAACACCAAAAGAAAAAGAAAGGGATACAAATCCACAAATACCCTACCAGATCTAAGCAATGGCGCGTTGAGGGCTAGCTCCGAGTCGAATGAGATGGCTCCGAAGGAAGGGGGTCTCGCTCCTCCGTAAGAGGGCGTGTCCAAGGCTCACCTCGGTTTTATAGCCAGTCTGGCTGCTTAACGCCACCTTCAGGTCCCAGTAATCCACTCTTCCATAATCATCTTATCGGATTTGTGGTTCTGGATCACTGATGGTCTGGAGTGGGGGTTGGAGTCCACACACCCATAATCCATTTAGGACCACCTTTCCCCCTAACAGTAGTTTCTCAGATCACTCTAAATGCTGCTTTTAAGTGGTGGCCAAACCACAGCAATTGAATCTGTGTGAGGCTTCAGAATATACAGCTCCTCATGTCTTCTTCCCCTGAGTACTTTCTTCCAAAGGGCTGCCTTTCCATGATTTTTCTGCAACTTACTCACATGATGGTTGTTCATTTGGTTGAAAAGGCACCAGAGAGTGCCATAGGAGACTGTCTCCCACAGGAAGATCATGGTGGGGCATCTGCTCCTCCAGGCCAAAAGGGGCACCAGCTCCAGTCAGGCCCAACCTGCCTCTCCCCCCGCCACCATCACACCTCTGAGCAAGGCAGTAGACCTGAGTGAAGAATTATAGCTAACACTTTACATGGTCTTTTGGGAAAAAAGAAGAAAGAAACAAAGTTATATGGATTGGCTTTTATGTATCAAAATACAAACTAGCTTTATGGAAATACCAATTTAGCTGTGCAAAACATCATACCTTCAACTGTCCCAAGTGCTACTCCAGTGTGTAGCTCACCCTTGGAGCTGATCGAGAGGAAGGAAGCTGGCCAGGGAAACACATTTACATTAAACTTGACTTCACTAAGTGTCTGCAAATAAAAGTCGTCTCTCCAGTAATCCTGTCAGAATGGTGGCCTTGACATCATTGTTCTCAGATATATGTAGCAGCACAACTCAGGCAAGTTTGCTTACAAGGCTTGGCAATCTTAGCATCTGTAAGGACTAAAGATCATCGGGATGGAAGGGAGATACTATAAGGAACAAGCATGTCCATCCCTGACATTCTGCGTTTAAGACACGTAACCTGGACCATGGTTTTCATTCTATACATGTACAAACAGAAGTCTAAGACAATCATGGGGACAATAATCCATGGTTTTCTTTCTGTTCAGGTAGGAGAGAATCCAGAAAATAGGTTGCAGGGCATTCACCCGCAGCCACTTTTAACAAGCAATTTTATGGAGAAAAGTTTCACCAAGATTAGAAAAGTCAAAAAGCAGCAATCTGGGGGCAAAAGACATGAAACTTTTTTGTCAAGTTTTATTAATATTTAATCGAATAACTTTTGTGTGATGAGGAGTTGCATTGCCTTTGAAATCACCATGGGAGCCAGTGGACACATTTAAAGAAAGTGTTTGGAATAGCCAAAAACCAGGGGTGGATTCTATGCAACATAGTAACTTTAAATCCTTGCATGAGGTAACCAAGAATTCTCTTGTCTCAGTTTCTTATATAAAGTAACTATATTACCTACTATATTACCTGACCTAATTATCAACTCTGGTTATTTGAAAAATAAAATAATTTATATAAATATCACCTTTAGGAACACAAGTAAAATATGGATGATCATTAAAACCACAGGGGACTGAAGTGTAGAGGGTTTGCTTTTAGATACTTAGGAATTACCATAGAGTTCAGTGATTTCTTCTATATAGTTTCTTAGTTGGAACTAATAGAATCCACTGGCTCGTTTAAGCAGAAAAGGATTTATTATAGGGAATTAGGAAGCTTATGAATATCCCATGCTACAAGCTCAGATGCTATGCAGTCAGGAACAATAGCCCAGAGAAATGCACAATCTCTCCATGGGCTCATAAAGAAAAGCCTCACTACTTCCCCTGCCTTCCACTTAGCATTCATGACACAGGGAACTGGGCACCAGAACCTTCTTTGTGGCTAGAAGACCAAAGTCCCTGCCATTGTGTTTGGCTCTCCTCACCCCACCTGCCAAGACTCACGTCAGTCACTTGCAGAACCCTACCTGCCAGGGAGTCTGGAAGTGTGGCTTTTGCTTTCTGCCTCAACAGAATAGGAAGACACGCTAGAAGGTCAATGTAGGTGATGAATGAGCCAATCCAAGTGTGTACCACCCACAAACAAAGTAGTTTTAAGATCAAAAACAGAAAACTCTCCCTGGAGGAAAAAACAAAAGGATTCCCTTTCATCTTAACAACTGGTAGATCAGAAAGATATTACCTGAATCAGAAGGCTAAGTACACTGAAAACACAGCTGGCATTTTGCCGGGAGAAATAGCCTGCTGGCAGATACGAGAGCAAGCAGAGGAAGCAGAGGCAAGCAGTTTAGGGGGTAGGACAGGAATTCGTGTTTTGTTATAAGCGCATTAATACTATTGGACTTTTTAAATGGTCCAATACCATTTAAATGCTTATTGGTGTGTGCAGTGGGTGGATGGGAGTATTTATGCTTGTTTAATAGCCTGGAGAAAAATAGATAATAGTGATTGTGACAGAGGCTAGGGAGGAAGGGAAGGGCACCATAGCTAGTATAGGATCTACACACACAGCACAGGCTGCTTGTACACACCATATGACTAGTGATCTGTTTTTCTGAAATTAAAACTCTTGCTTTAAAACTGAAATTCCTGCCCTGATGGTGCCTGAATGAGTACCAGATGTAGATACTGGCTGGTAATAAGTTCTGGGAGCAGAAAGTGAAGAATATCAGGAACATCTACGATGATGGGCTGTGCTGATGGGTTGTTTCTATTTAACTCATTATGAAAAGGCCAGCTCAAGATGAGATGGCAGAATGGTCTCTGTGTGTCTCAGATCAATGGTCAGCGATTCTGAAAAACGAAAGCGCTTAGAGATTCAACTCCATCTCTGCAGATCGGCTTTTTGGCAGTGACAGGCAGCAGACCCCCACCTATTGCCGGTAACATAATCACCATTATTTACCCTTAAGATCACTCTGCTGGTCTACTGCACAACCCCTCCCGAACTCCTTCCAGGCTTCTCATAAAAGGGGTGGCTTTTTCCTTTCTATGCTGTCGTAATGTAGAGTAGGCCTCATGCTTGGGCACTCAGCAGTGGAGATTTGAAGTAGAATTGAACACAAATCCACCTGGTTCAACTCTCTTTTCTCAGTTCAGCTCCCTGCTGCGTAAAATTCTGTAGCCTCTTATGCTTTCTGACTCCCACTAATCCTATATTCGCTAACTTGAAGTATTTCTCTTCTGCTAACAAAAACCACTTACTTTTCCTTTCTCAATAAAATAAATTCCCTACCTTATCAAAATTTTCACTTAACTATATCAGAAAAACCCACCAGCATTAGTGGGACAGATTTTATTGCATTTAATGAGACATCAGAGTCTGATTTTTCTTAAATCTGATATAAATATTTGAAACAGAAACAAAGTTTTCTTTTGCATTAACAGTTACAATTATCCTAACAAGAGGGCCTCCTGTGATCCCTTTGGACACAGAGTAGGCCAAGGTCATACTGAGTCCCAGGGCAAATTAAGGTTAAGTAGGCAGCTTTAGGGACAAGGCAGGCAGGGACTTCGGGATTGTTCAGGAAGACCTCTGAAATAATGCGGGCAGTAAACAGTAAATTTTAGGAGACCTTGGACAGGACGGTAAAAGAGAAACTCTACGATAAGAGCTGGGAAAATGGGCACATCTGCCCGGAGGAGTATGGCCACTAGGAAGAAGAGCCAATCACAAAGTAGGACGATGAGATTTTAGAGCAGAGAGAAAAAAAGGTTTAAATACCCCAAGACACAGGCCCACAGGGGCTTCTTTGCCCCTCCCAAGTAAGATCTACAGCTTACTTGGGAGGCCTTACTTTCTTCCTTTAAATAAACTTTATTTTTTTGAAGTTTGTTTCTCTCTGCTTACTTATCTAAGATGTCTGCAAATTCCTTGTTATGGCTTTGTGGGACAAGAAAGTGTGGCGGTTCAAGGGCTAAATTAAGAGCACACACCAGCATCAATCCAACAAGAACCTAGGGTGTCAGCTGGGGGATCCACCTCTTATCTGATTTGAACCCAGGAAGAGATGTATGGGACCCCACCTACATTTTAGACTCTTCTACTACATTTTGAAGTGATAGAAGAAGACAACTAGAATGTAAAGTGTTGAGATTTTAGCCATTTGGATCCTCTAGTGCTAAAGAAAGAACTTAACTATTTTATTGAAATTAAGCAAAACTGTCAAGTGAAAAAATTTGATTTCAGGTACATCATGTAAAAATCAGCACTATCCTCCAGAAGCAATTTGTAGTTCTACCAAGAATGTAATTCTATAACAAAAGCCTTCTAACACCTCTTCTATCAGACTCAAATAGGATTCAACATAGGATCCACTTTCACAGAATTGCAGTGCAAAACAAACAAACATTAAGTTGCAGAAAGTACTCAGGAGTAATTTACAAATCTCTATCAGGTCACTTCCTGTAGTAGGCAGAATAACAACCCCCAATGAAGTCTACACCCTAATCCCCAGAACCTGTAATGTTATGTACACAGCAAGGAAGAGTTAAGTTGTGTATATATTTAAGTATATGTAATTAAGATCACTAATCAGCTGACCTTGAGATAGATAGCATAGCCTGGATTATTCAGATGGGCCCAATGTAATCACAGGAGTCCTTAAGTGGACAGGGAGACAGGAAGTTCAGAGATTTGAAGACCTACCCTCCTGGCTTTGAAGATGGTGAAAGGGACCCCCAAATCAAGGAAAGCAGGAAACTTCTAGAAACTGGGAAAAGCACAGAACAGTTCCTGCTTCGTGTCCAGAAAGGAACGCAGTGTTGACAACACTTTGGTTTCAGTCTAGTGAGACCCTTTGTGGACTACTGACCTCCAGAATGGTAAGATAACAAATCTGTGCTGTTTTCTACCACTGTGTTTGGCACCACCTGTTACAGCAACAATAGGAAGCTGTTAATATTAACCTTTTCGGATGCGTCAGTGCGGAATGGGTTTTCCTGTTCTTGACTTTCTATGGTTACAGTTCTTCCTGAACTGAGAAACAGACCAGAGGACTTTGTGGCTTTAAGTCACTACAACTTCTGAAAACTTTGCACAGTAATAGCAGTTGGTTGTTGTAGGGGCAGGAGGGCAGTGGGGAGGTTCTCTATGATTTGGGCAGATGGGTAAATGAGGAGTTCTAGAGTCCTCAGCGGCTTTTTCAGGCTTTTATTAATCTTTCTGCATCAGCAGCGACTAGGCTGGCAGGTCTCCTAGCCCCCCACTCCCATGAATCTTCACTCCCTGGGCTGCTGCTGCTTCTCTGCTGCTCCTTATTGCTGCCTCTCCTGGCATCCTCATGATACCACCCTTATAGGCCCAGTTTCTCAGCCCAGGTGCGCCCACTTGCACATGCTCACACCCTACTTCAGGTGCCCGCCATTAGGCATGTGTGCAGGACTGCAGGGGTATATTATTAATGCTAATGGCTAGAAGCTGGAAAAACCTGATTATTTCATTTATCCTACAGTTGTCATAAAATTAATTTGACAACATGTTCTAACATTAAATGAAACTGCCAGAAAAAGTTAGACACCTGTTCTGGTCTATTCAAAAAGTCAGTTAATTTTTAATAGGCCTTTTTAGAGTCTAAAATCCTAAATAGCAACCAAGAGATGTGTAAAACTTGAATACGAGGAAAACTAGGGAATGTGAATTTGGACTGATTACTAAATAAAATTAAGGAAGCATTGTTAATTTTCTTAGGAATAATAATGTGGTTATGTAGGAGAATGTCACAATATCTACAACATACTTTTAAATGTTTCACAAAAATATCTAGATTTATATTAGGATATATAGCAAAATATTAATTATTTAATCAGAGTGGTGCTATATGAGGGTTTATTGCACTATCTTTCTGAATGTTTAGAAATTTTATAATAAAGTTAGAAAATTATTCTTTAAAACTTTATAAATGTTGAAATAGTCTCAGGAACTTTTTATTTTGGCTTAAAATGTTCTCTTTGCATAGAACTTCTGAAATTTTTGTAGCAACTCAGATTTGCCGATAAGATGTAGCAGAATGAAGGGTAGGTGGAAAAGTATCAGGCTTTTCCACCCTTCCACCACTGGTATAATGATGGACACCTGAGGCCCTGCACGCATGCTTAAGTGGGCATGTGCAAATGGGTGCACTTAGGTTTAGACATGGGCGTGTAAGGACAGCATCACGAGGACGCCAGCATAGAAGACTAAAGAACAAGAGAAGAGAAAGGCAGAAGAAGAAGCAGCAGCAGTAGAAGCAGAGATGAGAGGCCGGAGAGCCCAGAGAGAGTGAGATGTGCCGGGGGCTAGGAGGCTGGCCTCCCGCCCCAACTCCCTCCGCACCTCCGCCTAACATGTAAGTGTACTTGGTTGTCTCGGATGGCACAATAAAAGTCTGTTAAAAGCCACCGAGGACTCCAGGACTCCTTCCTTTACCGCATCTGCTCGGAATCATCGAGAACTTGCTCTGTGCCCCTTCCTGGCACCAGACAAGATATGTGCCATTAAATGTAAAATAGTCTAAGTGAGTTTCCAGTTAGAAAGTTGATGGGAAAAGAAAGTGATGTCATTCTATGAATCAGTGGAAAATTACTGCCTTCTAATTGAAGAAAGTAACCTGGTTGGGGATTTTTGGTCACAAAAGAGCACAGATTTTCATTTCTTGATTTTGCCAATAGAAAGGATCAAAGCAAAATTCTAAAAATGAGAAATGGAAACTTATAGACAAGTAAAAGAAGGTAAACAAAAGAAGGTATTCCCTAAACCAACAGCCTAGAACCAGCTGCAGGAAGTTTGTGTGACCCAATCTAACTGCAGAGATGTGTCAGTCATTCCTTACTGCCATATTACTGCTAGAGAAGATCAGAGTTAGGAATAGCATTATAGTCAGTTGAGACATAAAAACAAGATTAGCTAGTTAAAAGATGAAAAACAATTTTGAATACTTTGCTCAGTAGTCTTTTTTAAAAGCATATGATTGGTCAGTACTGAATTCTAATTGTATTAAAGCAATACTTAATAATTTATAGTTTTAAAGTTAAGTTCATTTTGATTTGAAAAATATATGAGGAGACTTTTAAAGAGCCATCTTGGGCCATTCATTGGTCATTTCAGAACTGAGAAGTTTATATTAACCTCAACTTCTTTCCTGACTATGGAGAATTTAAAGGGCAAGGAGTGGAACTCCACAGAGTTAGGGGAAGGAAATCTTACTACCCAATATGGACACAAGAGGACTTCAAGTGAAAGTACACTAACTATTAAAATTTCTCAACAAATGAGACCAAGCAAAAAGACATGACAGAGGGCAAAGCTTCTTGTAAACCAAAACAGCACAGGACAATGACAGTGAAACTTGAGAAGACGCAGATGCCCCCGTTGCCCTGGCGAATGGCACTGATCAACCTGCTTCACCAGGACGTTGTCTGGGCCTGGTGCTGTAAATTAAAGCTGAGCACCAGGGGCCAGAAAATAATTCATGAGACAATTTGTATTTTCAAATAGCACTTCCAAATAGCAACTAAATAAATCAGAAATAAAATAAAACAGAATTTATGTTAATCTACAGTGGAATTTAAGTTAAAAAATTTATAATTTGATCTCATGAATGGCACAGTCAAGACATCTGGCAACACCTAGTGGAGCATTACTGAATTACAGGAAAAGTCTGAGGGGAGTTGGCAAGGGAGCACAAGTTTAAAAATCAAAATTCTGGTCCTCTGAAAAACTAACAAATAAAACAAAGCAAAAATTACTAAGGGGAAATAACCACCAAAGTAGAAAAGTGTTTTTTAAAATCATAAACAACTAGTTTGTACCTCTCTATTCAAATATACTTGTAAAGTCAGATGACCTCCTATTAAATTCATATCTATCAAAATTGACTGAAATAGAGAGGAAAAAAAAAAACTTAAGCAGACCAATCCCCATAGAAAAACAGAGAAAATTAGGTGGGTGTGGGAACAAACAGGGAAGGAAGTATGTGGACCATGGTGGGACACTATAGATTGATTCGTGGCAGGTACCTTATGAGGCTGATACCTGACAGGGACATCCTAATGTTACCACAATTAAATAAATAAATTACTTTTAAAAGGTTTGGAAAAGTATGAGAAAAATAACCACAAAAAGGCACTAAACTTAGTATTTTCGTTTAAGATTTTATTTATTTATGCATACAAGAACTGGGGTACAGGCCAGAGTTGTGGGGGGGTGAGAGGATCCACCAGAGACAGAGTGGGGAACAGAACAGGCAGATCAACTGAAACACACTGCTGAGGGGAGCAGCGGGCGAGGCAGGAGAGGTCTGCTGTGCCATGTGGGTCCCCTCCCTGGCTGGCAGCAGGGATCAAACTCGTGCTGCAGTGGCTGTGGTTTGCTTCATAGTGCGTTACTTAACCCGCTGCGCCACCAAGGAGGCCCCACACTAAGCTTAATTTTAAAGGGCAATCCTATTATGTCTGCTTTGCCTAGATTGTACCAATGCAACATAAATTGTTCTAAAGAAAAAAAATGCCTAAATTCATTTCATGAGTTAAAGTACACTACTGACTTATAAACCTGGCCTAAAAAAGAGTCACAAAGGAAATGGCAGAACAATATCACTTAAGTACATTGGTGCAAAAATCCTATATAAATAAAGAAAAAATAAATTAAAACAATAAAACACTTACTTGAGGAATTAAAAAAAATCCTAAAATATTAGTAAACAGGTTCCCATGCTATAGATAGAAAATGATACACTATAGTCTATGGATTTATTCTAGGAATACAAAGGTAGTTCATTAGAAAATAAGTGATTATAATTCACTACATTAATAGATTTAAGCAGAAGAATCATAAACCCCTAAAAGCTGAAAAAATATTTTACAATACTCCATTCTTATTCCTGATGTAAAAATGCACTCAAAAATATAGGAATCAGTAACAATTTCCAGAATATAATAAAACACCTACAACTCAGATCTAAAGCCAGCATCTTACAGACACAATAGAACAGCCATAACATCTTAAGGAACCCATGGTAAAACTAACCAAGCAATAAAAGAAATTTAAGGCAGGCAGGCCATAAAACTAATATGCAGAAATCAATGACCTTGAGATACATGAATAATAGCCAGTTAAGAGTTATAATAGGGGAGAAAGCTTAAAATAGCAACAACAACAGATAAATCCTAAGGATAAGCTTAACAAAAAATGCACAAAATCAGTATGGGGGAAACTTTAAAATTCTCCTAAACCTCCCAAAATAGAATTAAACAAACTGAAAGATAGAGCATGTTCTTGAATACAATCACTCACATTAAAAAGACATCCAGAGTTGGACCACACTGTGTTGAAGCCTCTGGTGCCTCCAGCAGATAGTAAGCTGCCGGTGTTCAGGCTGCCGGTGTTCAGGCTGCCCGGTGCGGTCTCGCACTGAAAATTAATTATTCAAAAACTCAAGACTGTCTAGCACAAGCAGTGGCTTCAGGACCTTTAGAACACCAGGTGACTTCCATCTCCATCTTTGGCATCCTGGTATTTTGGTGGGGAGAAGAAGGGAGCCTCGAGGTGGGGTGGAGTTGGGGGTTAGCCCCTGTCATTGCCTACTATGGAGTGGAAGACTCCTCACATGTTAGCCATGGTTTCTGCTCAGTGTCTTAGAGCGGGGCTCAGTCCCACCCCTGACTCTTCTCAGGGCAAAGTTGGTGCAATTCATGGAAGCCTGGAATGTTATCTTGACAAAAACTGTGGCTAAGGGCCCAGGAGTTCTGTGATTTGAAGATGTTTAATGCAACAATGCCCATAAATTCATTAAAGGGTCATCCTAAAGATGTTAACTGAATTTACAATTAGCTAATTAGGACATGCTCTATTTTTCATCTCCTGCTCCTGGCAAAAGCTCCTGACAAGTTTTTCCACATGAATATGGCAGAATAGCAATGTTAATTGTATGGAAAGCAGGTGGGTCTTCTATAGTGGAAAGAATGGCCACCCACCATCCTTCTTTCCAGTCGGGCAGTTCTTTTAACTGGTCCTTGTGGTCAGTTTGTTGTTGTGGGGAAGGAAAGAATACGAAAGGCCAACTTTGTTATCACCAAGAAATTTTGAAAATATCTGCATATCCCCCACACTCATCTCTTACTTCATGTTCTAATGAAAGATCTTGGTAAAATATCAGTATCAGTACATCTGTAATAGTTTGCTTGCTTTCTTATTAACAGCAACCAGGGAATTTTAAAGCCTCAAAGCAAGTTTTCAAAATGTAAACACTCTTTTTTCACCAGTCTTTGCTCAGCTTTAATCTGTTCACCAATAGGTTAGCCAGCATATAATTTAGATCATTCTATCCTTTGTAGATGTTCTGTATGTCAGCCTTTAAGGACTGGACTTTTGGCTAGTTCCTAAGGAAAAATGTTAACAAGCAGATATTACTTAGAGTTTATAATTCTGATGTTAGCACCTCGTTTAGATGTCATTCCACAGAAAATGACAAGATTTGACCTGGATCCCTAGAGAAACAGACTGCCTTAGTTTGAATTTTTTTTTTTCTCCTGTCTTGCAAAAAGTGACTTATAGTAAAAAATGTGAAAATCAAAGAAAACAAGATGTCTTTTTCCCAAAATAATTTATAAATAAGATTCTCCATAAATATACCACTACGCTTTTTTTTTCTAGAACTAGATAGCTGATAATAAAGCTCACATGGGAAAAGTAATGTGCAAAATAGATTTTTAAAAACATGAAAAAAAAGAATGTAAGGAAAAGTAGCTATCCCAGATAGTTAAATACTTTATAAATTTTCTATAATTAAAATTTGATATTGGCTCATGAATAGGAATTTAGACTGAGATAGGTGGAATCTAAAAAATCACTGGGGAAAACATATGTTGTGAGCAGAAGGTAACCATTTTGAAAAAGATTAGATTCATATCTCAGACTGTTACAGGGCAGGGAGAGGGGCACCCCAGAGCTGCCAAATCTGCCCTCTCTAAATGGGTTCTGCCATCCGCTGCATCAAGACAAACATATAAGGGGTCTTTAATGGAAAGGAACATTAATACAATTAGAGAACAATACAGGAAAGACAAAGAATATAGTTACTAAGCCAGGCATCCAAAGTTGGGGGTAAAAGTCCAGCCAAATAGGATTGGCCCAAAGCAAGGCCCAAAAGCTGGCCACAAGTCCAAAGGACCTTTCAGTGGAGACCCACAGAAAAGGGTCAGACAAATCTGGGAGGAAAAGAGCAAAATCGAAATCAAGATGAAAGTTGCCATTATTAACCTCCCCACGGGTCTCTCCCTCGCATCTGTTCCAACCAGTCCAAGACCAAGGAGCAAGCACAGTTTCTTCACATGTCCCTCTCATCCATATGTCTCATCCAGGTCTCCTTGCTGCTCTCCATCCTGCTTCCTTCTCCCTCCCTTCCTTCTGTTCTCTATCTCCTCTCCAGCATCTTCTTATCCCTGCTCAGAGTGTGGGACAGGGATTCTGGAACTTCCCCTTTTCCTGGGGACCACCCTGTTACAAAACCATACACAAGATAAGCTTGAAGTAGATCAGAAATTCTAAAATGTAAAAAACAAAATTGGATAAATATTAGCAGTCAATTTGAATTCCTATATAATCTGAATGTGGGGGAAACCTTACTGTGACTTGAAACCCAGATTCAATAAAAGAAAATACTAATAAAGTTGACTACATAAAAATGAAAGTTTGTTACGTCACAAAAAACACACCAAAAGTAAATCTCAGAAATGACAAATCTCTAGCTGAGGGAAAAATATCTGCAATATATATCACAGATGGTGGACAAACTCTCTAACATATAAATTAATTTTAGAAAGCATAGGAAACAAAGATCAAAGTCTCAATTTGAAAAGAGGCTAAGATATAAACACACTATTGACAATTATGAGAAGAAAATAGTGACTGAAATCACCAGGCTCTTGTCCTGATGGGTTGTAAGCAGAGTTAGAATCTACCAACTTCTCTTTTAATGAAGAAAGGTAAATTCCAGCCAGCTACCCAGGGCTTTTAACATCAGAGTATTTTAAAACCTCCGAGGGGTACTTAATTGAAAACAACAGGATGGGTTAATAAGCTCTCTCATGGTCTAACAGGGTTAGTCTTGTCAATGATCAATTACAATTGAAACCTTGAGGATAACGCCAACTTGTATTTGAGATTTTGCGTTTCTTTACATCTGGCTTTATAAGATTTATTTACAGGCCAGAGGTGTGGGGAGGTGCGAGGATTCACCAGACAGCATAGGGAACAGAACAGGCAGATTGACCAAAACACACTGCTGACGGGAGCAGCGGGCGAGACAGGAGGCAGGAGAGGTCTGCTGCGCCATGTGGGTCCCCTCCCTGGCCAGGAAGAGAACTTGTGCTGCAGTGGCTGCAGATGCCTCATAGTGCGGTGCTTAACCCCTTGCGCCACCAGGGTGGCCCCTATATCTGACTTTAAAAGTGAGTTAAGTATGTATGCCTATCTTAAAAAAAAAAAAAAAACCCTCTGTGTTTATTTCTAATCATTACCTAGATAAAGTTGCCATATCTTTAATCAATAATTCATTGTTAAGTGGTTGGAATTCAAAGTCCTCTCCACCCAAGAGGCCCATGAGACTGCCATAATTCTCTGATAGCTCAATTGAACAAACATAACTAAAGGGCTTTTGGGCACTTGCTGGCAATAGAGCCTAATTGCCTGTAAAGTTCTTGAAATTTAGTGAAAAACTTGTTAATGGATTTGGAAATTAATTTCTAAAGACAGTTTAGGCAGGTCACAGGATAGTATCACTAAAAATGAAGCAAAATGCTTGGGATTCTGAAAAAGGATATTGCAGGCAAAACAAAACATATCATGTCTTTATAAAAAAAAATTATGGATACACTCTAGAAAACCCTGTTAAGAAATGCAGTAGATTCAAAGGGAAAGAAGAACTGCTGGCATAGTAATGATAACTCAAATGATGCATAAATAATATTAATAACTGTTAAGTCATTTGCGCCTGAGGGAGTCAGTAACCATTCCAGTAACTCAGTTTCTTTGTCTGAACCCTAATCTAGATGCAGGGTTGGGAGGAAATGAAAGGTTTTGCGTAAATTTTTCTGTAAAACTCCTAAAAAATAAATACTTTAGACTTTTCACTCATGGCCACAGCTTCTCTACTCTGTATACACTAAAGCAGCAATAGACAATAAACAAGCAAATAAGCAAGATTTGGTGCCAATAAAACTTGGTGAACATTGAAATTTCAATTTTACAGAATTTTCACATATCATGAAACATTATTCCTCTTTTAATGAGTTTTACCCACCATTTAAAATGTAAGATTCAGGGCCTCCCTGGAGGTGCAATGGGCTAAGCAAAGCGCTATGAAGCAAAATGCAGCCACTGCAGCATGAGTTCAATCCCTGGGCAGAGAGGTGACCTATATGGTTCAGCAGACTTCTCCTGTCTCCCTGCTGCTCCCCTCAGCAGTGTATTTTAGTCAATCTGCCTGTTCTGCTCCCCACTCTGTCTCTGGTGAATCCTCTCACCCCCCACCCCTCTGGCCTATACCCCAGTTCTTGTGTGCATGAATAAATAAATCTTTCAAAAATAAATAAACTGTAAGAATCATTTTTAGCGAGCCCAGTGGCCATGGAAGAAAGAAGCAAATGGGCTGGAGGTCCGCCAGCCCCAGGGCTGGGTGCCTCTAAGCGCCTTTCCAGCTCTGGCTCTGTTGTTGGCACTGTTACTGATTTCCTACTAGCTAACACTGGGGTTCAACCTCTTTTATACTTTCTGGCACCTTCTTCTACAAGCTAAAGCAGTTCCCGAAGCTTAATCTACTCACATTCCCATAAACTAAGAATTTGAAAGATGTCACAACCAGTGCAGTTCATATTATTTTAAAAGCAGTTGTCTTTGGTCTTCAAACATGCACACAAATACGGGCTTTCAGACTTTACATGTCCTTCTCTCGCCTCACCGCAGAAAGATCCCCAGCCTCGTCTTCGCGCGTTGAGAAGCACTGCCTCAAAATTACTTAGATTTGGAAATTCTGCCCTGAAACCTCACTTCTCCTTTCTGTTGGAAAAGAACATGTTTTCTACCAGTTCTGCTGTAAATGTGGGTGGCTAACAAGCCAGCTTCGTGGAATGAGTTCCAAGTAAGATTTCAACTTGATTCCTCTGTCCCTTCTTTCTTCCACGTGGTCAGAATCCAGAGTAAGAGGGGAAACAAGGATCCCTGCGTTTGTCCCTCTCCCCTCGTTCATCTAAGACCATGAAACAAAATGTGACCAGCTCGATGATCACGTAACTGATTGTAATAGCTAAGAGAACAAGAAGTAGGGCACTATGGTTAGTCTGTGCACAATGTTTACACTATAGAGGAAAAGGCAGACGACAGCTGTTTTTGGACCCACACTGACAAGTGCAACCTTAAAACTTTCTTGAAAAGAGACAGGGATTATTAAATTAATAATAATAAATTATTATTATTATTAATCTCCATAAATAAGTCCGTCTCTGTTAAGGAGTCTCATCAGGAAAGAATAGGAGAAAAAAAGAATTATAGTCCATGTATAATCCCTAAATCCAAATATCAAAGAAATGTAACTTGATTTTCTATCTTTTGGTTTTATGTTGAGGTCTCCTTTCTGAAGCACACAGCCTTAAGTCTTGGGGACCCTCTCCCCCTTTGGATTATGCCATTATACCAGCGCCTTACATAACACCAAAGCTTGGGGAGTGTCTAGGTACCCAGAGTGCAATGGACATGGCCGCCCTCCTGCCCTACACTGGCACACACACAGCGATCTTCGCATGTTGCCTAACATCACATGTGCCTCAATGCTACTTCTGAGGCTCCTTTTTTTTAAGGTTCTGCTACCAACCGTTTTGCTCTAGATCTAGAGGTCTCTGTTCATTCATCACTTCCCATTTCTCTAAAATGTACCTTCCTAGAAGTCTTGCAGACTTCTCTTTCTAAGAAGCCACAGCCTCTCTTGAGACAGTGAGGACAGGGTGACCAGTGACTTAAATGGGCAGGTGAAATTCAGAAGAAGAGCAAAAATATAGGTAAATCTCTGAAATAGTAGCTGATCACACTTTAATTTTGCAGCACTTCATTGTTTCTTGGGGCCCTGGCTCACACAATTTTGTGCCTGTTATCATCTCTATTAAAATAAGTCAGTAAATTCACTTTGTACTTCTAATCCCATTTTCCTCAATTATTTCTCACTACTCTGGTCATAATACCAAGAATCTTGGGACTTACAAGTATAAACTAAGCCTGACATATAATATCAGGATATCTCATGATCTTCACTGAAGAAACTGAAATACTAATATTCTCTAATAAACATGTGGATAGAAGTTTACATAAAACAATGTTTAAGCAGTATTATTTATACTGGCAAGACACTGGAAACAGACTTCAATTATAGAGAATTGGTTTAATTCTATGTAGAACTGCTAAACATTAAGTTGTAGAATACTTGATAATATAGGAAAATATTCACCATAAAATTAATAAAAGC
The DNA here is from genome assembly GCA_019455555.1 of Galemys pyrenaicus. NCBI lineage: Eukaryota > Metazoa > Chordata > Mammalia > Eulipotyphla > Talpidae > Galemys > Galemys pyrenaicus. The sequence goes on from JAGFMF010011454.1 coordinate 2,087,204, forward strand.
AGTTTTAACTGTACAATCACAATTTTACAAAGTATATACTTCAATAGAGCCTATGGGAAAAGGCTGGAAGGTTTCTCAGAATATTAAAAGGGATCTCTATTGGTGAGCTTACGAATGGGACCAATACAGATAATTATTTTCTCTCCATATTTTCAAGTATTTTTATAATACACACATTTTATTTTCATAATCAGAGAAATAAGGTAATGCTCTTTGAAAACACATTTATTGAGCTTATGATTTTTATATCATGTATGTGCTATATCTCAATGAAAGTTTTTTTGGGAAAATAAGCAAGAGCAAGGATCTTCAACAATGAGAATAAGAAAGAAAAAGAAAAACTGTCTCGAAATCATCTCAGCCCTGGTTGGTCTGCACTGCTCACCAAAGAAATCTTTTGTGCTAATTAAATTTCTTGACTGCCCCATGGCGGTGGCGGGGAGTGGTTTTTTTAAAGTTTGCAGATAATGTCTTGGTAAAAGTATTTTGCAAATCACATGTTCTCTAACTGCTGACCCAAAGCAGAGTTGTACTAGATTGCGCTGTTTCCCAGCAGGCGATTGAATAATCAGAAACAACATGTACCATCATGCAGGTTGTAAATGCCCTGATTCAGAGCTTAAGTGAGTCATCGGGAACCTGTTGGATCAAAACCTGGTCTGACTACTTGTCTTGACTTCATAGTTCCTGACTCTACCCTCTGTCTCCAGACAGCCCCACCTTCTCACAGGTTTATAGGCTGAATGAAGAGCAATGGTTCTCAGAAGGCGGAATGGCAATTCCCAGCATGTCTAGTGAAGAAATATGGATGTGAAGAATAAGATACCATCGGGACCTCAGCCGGACTTTACCTATAACCACTTCATTTTTCTTCTTTATCTGAATTACTTATCTTTAGCTCCACTTATAAAGTGGTTTGTATTAGTCAGCAATGTCATCCTCTGCTGTCTGCTATTTGGTTTTAGGGTTCGTGTGCAACCAGTTTGGTAGGAAGGGGTGATTTCCATCCCTGGTGCTGAAAACCATAACCTGGTTAAAGTTCTTTTAATTGACTTCCTGACTCTTTAGGGAAAGCCTCAGAAGTACATTCTGGGTCTCCAGATATAGGTGAATTTTGATTAACGTTAGTTAAACTGCCAGGATCGTAGATGTTCTCAATTAATTCAGCTATTGTTTGAATCCTAGAATGTGCAAGACGCCACGTGAGTCATTCATTTTACCTTCATTACCACTGAATGAAACCATGAGCAAAACAGACACAGGCCCTGCCTATGAAGCATATGGCTTAGATAGGAGTACAGACCAAAAAGCAAACACAAAATAACAATAAAAATATTTTTAAAACAGGGGCATCCCTGGTGGTGCAAGTGGTTAAACATTGCATTATGAAGCATCCACTGCAGCGTGAGTTTGATCCCTGGCCAGGGAGGGAACCCACTTCGTGCAACAGACCTCTCCTGCCTCACCCGCTGCTCCCCTCAGTGTATTTCAGTTGATCTCCCTGTTCTGCTCTCCACTTTGTCTCCGGTGACTTCTCTCACCCCCCCATACCTCTCGCCTGTACCCCAGTTAATTGTATGAATAAATAAACCTTTAAAAAGTATATTTTAAAAACAGCTCTGATAGAGAAATTACAATTATAAAGTGCTCCAGACAAATATAGCAGAGGCACAGATGGGTAGTGGGGTTGGGGGTAGGTAGTTAAGAGAGGGTGTCCCAATGGCTTAGGCCTTTTATTAGTTAGAACTACCTTAGCAAAGTCCTACAAACCATTCAGTAGTAACCAGGCAACACCTCCACTAAGGTCCACACTTACATGAAGAAAAAAAGTGCTCAGGTGCTCCAGTGCCCAGCTCACTTTGATTATTACAATGAGACTTTTAATCTCATCTACTTCAAGTTTTAAAAATGAATCCAAAATTAAAATGCATCCTCTTATCCTGTTTTACTCTCCTCAACATTTCTAATTCTTTCAAGATGCAGTTGTGGACGCAGAATGTAATGATGGTTATTAGGATATCTGGGAATGAAAATGCAGCTAACTTCCACTTGTGAAACATTATCGATGCACACATCAGACACTGAGGCGAATTTTCTTTTATATATTTTTTAAAATCTTCACAACCCTGTGAGATTGTTATCATTATTTACATTTAACAAACAAGGAGCTAGGGCTCAGAAAGATGAAGTCATTTGATTAAGAACACAGAACCATATAGATCCTTCATCCTGGCTACCTCTGATTCCAAAACCCACTATATTAACCTCTGTGCTATTCTACCTCCGGTGAGTCCTCCTTTGAGAACTAGGATGAATTTCAGTCCATTCCATAAAAGACTTCTTGCCCTTCGCATACACTTTTTCTGAAAAATAAGACAGTATGCTTTGTAAAGACCTCTCACAAACTTGAGCCCATAGTAGACAGCAGCATGAATGCTAACTCTGGAACTGTGCCTCTGGCCTCAGCTCTGCACTGGCTTAGGTCAAACTGCTTCATTCAGACCAAGCTTACAATCTGCCAAACAACTTATTTCTAAGGACAGATTAGATGAACTACTGATCAAACTATCAAGCCATCTGGACCAGCCCTTGGCCAGCAGTGCCAAAAATCAGAAGGCCCTGAGCATTAGTAGGTATAACCTAGAACTCCTGGCTGCCTACCTGTGAGATATTTATGGAAGACTGCCTAAAGGAGAGCCAATGAATCATTTTTTCTAGATACTATAGATTTTATCTTAGGACTAAGCTAGATCAAGGGATTTTCACAGTCATCATTTTGCTTTTCTAAACAGTTTTTCTGCCCTTCCACCCATCTGTAAAAAATAGAATTTCTAGGTCCTGTGGGACTTGCACTGAGTGTAGGATGTATCAAGGAGAGCCCTCACTACTTAGTGAGATCATGGGAGATGTGTCCATCAAGTCTTATAATGAGAAAGAGCTCTGCTTATAATAGAAACAAATTTTCTTTTTTAATTTTTCTAAAGATTTTTAATTTTTAATTTTTTTGTATTGTGAACTGGAGACCTTGTTTATCTCTTTGCTTGGGGTCCAAGGATATTAAAAGCTAAATCTGTAAGATGGCTCCAGCCATTACCTTTACCTTAGAAAAACCAGCATTTACTATAATGACCCTCACCTTGGCTTCAATATTTTTTCTTCTTGCCCTTACTTTTTTCCCTCTTCCATACCTAATTTCCCCCAGTTATGTACAGCTGACCCAAATCCTTTTTAGGCTAGCACATGACAGCAATAGAGAATCAATTCTAGTTAAGAAACTGAGGGTTGTGATGGGGGGTGTGAATTCTATTTAAATCCACATATGTAAGGAATGGTAATCAGTTTCAAAATTTCAAAACCTGCTTCAGCTCTTACTCAGGTCTCAGTTCTGGCCTGCATCCCAGCTCCTCTTGGGTTGCTGTTATTGAGTGCAGTTCTTAAGGCTTCAGAATGGATTAGACAGATGACAGGATTAGACAACATTCCCAAGTTATGACGCAACAATTTTTAAAGGTGCAAAAGAAAGAGTTTGATTTTCAGGAGTAACGAGAAGGGTGACCCAGAAAGAAACTGTCAGCAAGAATCCAGTAAGGGGGTGATGAAAACTTCGATGGAGTGATATATGAGAACATGTTAGAACGGGAGAATTTGAGATACCTTGTGGAATCATAACTGTCAGAATATTTGGGTAATTCCTAGAAATATTGTTCTTGGGTTTCTGTGAAATGAACCATTAAATTGGAATTTCCAGTATCTCAGAAGTATTATGCCAAGACCTCATTTACTCAATTTGATGTAAAGTTTGAGTTGCAATGTTCTATTTCAGTCTTTAGAGGGTCTCTATAAGAATACGTTACTTTTAAATGTCAATGAATGTTTGTTAAGAGAAGATTTAATGTTTAACTCTGTCTCCCCTTCCTTCCTAGAGAGTTGGATCAGCTCAGGCAGAAAGAACACTAGGAAATTTAAAATGCAAAAGACACAGAAAGCCAAGGAAATCTACTGATGGTGGAAAATAGTGATCAGTTTAATTTTTGATTGGCTGCGTGGTGCTGCTGTGATGCTGTGACCATCATCTGTCCCCTGCAGCTTACAGCGCTCCACCTGCCCAGACACAGGGGCCTCAGCAGGACTGGGGGAGGCCACTGGGCCAGGCAAACACTTCTCAGAACTGGCTCACAACATGCCTCTTACTGGTGTTCTGCAGCATGAACCCAGAATGCACTTGCATCTAACGCCATATAATAAATACCACGTTGGCAACATTTGCTTTAACTCTTACCTTGGGTTCTTTTCTTTTTTTTCCTCTTTGTAAGAATGGTTTCCATGTAAAATAGACTGCTCTTCCAGATTTCCACCTTTTCACCTCCTTACTGTCTCTGTAAGCTTAGGATGCCAACATCAAAAGTTGCCAATATTAGCAACTTTATTTAATATACACAAGAATCCCCTAGGGAGCTTTCTTTAAATGCAGATTCTAGGACTCAGCTGTAATTTAATAGATTGGGATAGGGGTCAGGAATTTTCACTGAACAAGCACTCCAAGGGATTCTGTTATATGTGGTCCCCTAACATATGTCAGGAAACACTGCTTAGGTTGAACCCAGCAACACAATTAATCCATCCCAAAGCCAAATTCACAAGTTAACACTATCAAGAAGCTTATGAGAGCATGGCTTGTGTTTGTGCATGAATCTGTTTTGACCAGGGCCTGAGCTAAGGCAAAGTCATTCTAGGAGCTGCCTGTGATCCCAGTGGGTATTTTTAGCAGGGGTAAATTTTCTCCCTAGGGGAGGTGCAGTAATATTGACTGCATACTCTTTCTTCATACTACTACTGGCATTTATTATTACTCATAAAATTTGACTGAGTCAATTCCAATATTGCCAGGTTACTTGAAGAGTAACCAGGGTGGGTAGACCCTTATAACTTCCTTCCTTGTTCCGTAAAAGGGCAAAAATTCAATTCAATTCATAGATCAGGCTGTTGCATCAAGGTCTGAGTGATGTGTGAAGTCACGAGCTTTTGTGCATTGTTCTGAGAGTCCCCAAATCTGCTGGGGTTCTGAGATCACAGGTCCTTCTTCTTGTGAGGAAGGAGGTGATTGCTACTACCGCTCACTTTCATTTCTTTGTAATAGTATTTTATTGATTTACCATGGGTTTTTGAAGTGAAAAGAGCTTCAGGCTGCTGAGAGATTTGTCCCTGAAGAATGCTTGACAACTACAATCTTTTCTACAATGCTCTCACCCTCACCCTTAGATCCTGCCAACAAAGAAATGCCCCAGGCACTTCTGGGAGGATACCCCCACTCACTGAATTTAGCTACTTTAGTCCCCACTTTAGTCTCAGCATGTGTCCAAGGCCTCATTGAGTTAGCCAAGTCAAAAACCATAGAAGTAAGTATAAATTAAATAATCACCCATGTCTGAATCCCAGACTTTCTTCCCCCTAATGCATTTCTACCCCTAACCCACTGCATGGTACTAATCTCTAACTTATGGAGGCTAAGAATTCGTTATTTGGGGGTCTGTTTTTCCATTACTGGAAACCACCTTCAATGGAAAGACAGAGATTTCTGTAGCCAGAATTTTTTCTTTGTCTTGTCTTAGAATTTTTTCTGAGAGAAAATATTTATAAATCATATATCTGACAGACTTGTGTCCGGAATACATGTGAAAAACTTTCAAAAATCACTTTTAAGGAAATAAAAAGATCTCCCCTCAAAAATGGGCAAAATATTTAAATAGATAAATCACCAAAGAAGATACATGAATGGTAAAGATTAAACGATACTTAAAGAAACGCGGAAGTGCAAACCAATTCCAATCATCCAACAAGGCTAGCTCATATCCCTCTTCCTCCCAAGTACCTTCTGCAACTCTCCATGTAGGGTGGGACCCAATTAAGGAATCTATTATTATGCAATAATATTAGCATATTTCACGTATTCATGTTCCTCTCTGAATTATGGGATCCATCTGGAATATAGTGGAAAAATCGATAACAATGTGTTTAGTCAATGGTGAAATTTCCTTGCACAAGTCAGATGCAATGTTGATTAAATGGGTTTGACAAGCTAGTCTATGTGTCACCATGCAGATGGCATTTCTAAGGAAACACCAAGTTACATACAACTGACTATAAGTGCCCTTTGTCACCAGTTGAGAAAAACCTGTTAACAAATACATCAATCCCCTAAGGTGGAGCAAGCAGAATTGCTGATCATCTTCTTACTTCAGATTTCTCCATCAAGAACCTACTTACAGAGCTGATGATCACTACACTTAGGTGATACCAGGATGTGCTCACTTTGGCACAAATGAGTACCTTGAACTTCCTGCTGAGCTCATGTGAATCAGCGGGGAGGGCAGCTCAGGACTCAGTTACAGGAGGTACCCACTGTCTAATTCTGGCTGACAGAGGGTTGGTTTAAGTCCAGTGGGAATCGATCTATGCCCCCAAATCACTCCATTGATCACAGAAGATCAATCATCCATTGCCTTCAAGTGCACACACAAACCAGACCTTTCTCTCTACCCACATGCCACTATAGGTCACTGCCAGCAGTACTAGTACAGTGCCAGCAGCACTCAAACCAGGGACATCAGTTGAGAGAGCAAATATCAGCTGACTGACTCCAGTCTAGCTCTGTCACTGTCTAGTATGTGACCTTGGCTGGATATTTTTGCCTTGTGGCTTCAGTGTTCACATGGTAAAAAGACAGGCTTAGTTTAAACCAGCAACTTTATAAAAGCAAATAAAACTGAAAGGGTTGCAGACCTTCAACTGATTTTTAATATGGAACCATAGTTTATAAGACAAATAAGAGTTGCTCCAGTTGAGGCAGGAATGGGGCACCAAAGCCCTGTTCCTGTACATCTTTGCTACATTCCTCCCTTCTCCCAGGAGGCTGCTCAGAAAGCTCCAGTTTCTACTTCCCATGTGAGATAAAGATCTGTTGGATAGAGCCATACTCCAATTCAGATGGAGAAGTTGAATGTGTGCATTAATTCAATAAGCATGTATTGACCATTTACCATAGAAGTCTTTCCAGGCCATAAAAAAAAAATACCAAAAAACAACAAAATATACACAGATAGTGAACAATACTCTTTTTTAAAGATTTATTTTATTTTATTTATGCACACAAGAGCTGGGGTGCAGGCCAGAGGTGTGGGGTGGGGGGAGGATTCACCAGAGACAGAGTGGGGAGCAGAACAGACAGATTGACTGAAATACACTGCTGAGGGGAGCAGCCAGTGAGGCAGGAGAGGTTTGCTGCGCCATGTGGGTCCCCTCCCCGGCTGGGGATCCAACTCATACTGCAGTGGCCGTAGATAGCTTCATAGTACTGCACTTTAACCACTCTGCACCACCAAAGAAGCTGATACAAGAGAAACTGGCAGGAGAAAAAGCAACATGGTATTTCTGCTGAGATGTGATGAAGACTCAGCAAAGAACCTAAGAAAGACCATTCCTAGCTTGCAGAATATCAAGTGCTCAGAGGCTAAGGTGAGTAAAAGCTTGTCACATTCTGGGGACAAAATGAGGCCACTGCAACGTAAAGGCTTTAAGAAGGAAATGTCATGACATTAGAGAGTTAGGCAAAGATTGAAGTATGTAAGACCAGTAGTTCATGGTAAGGGGGTTGGATCTTAATTCAGGGGAGAAGATATTAAAGGGATTTATCAGAGGATAATACAATCTAACATGATCTTATTTGTGTTTACATCACCCTGAATAGTTTACAAAGAACAAATAGCACATAATACTTTTTTGTCCAAGAAATCTAATTTGTGTTTAGAAGACATCACTCTGAATAGTTTATGGAGAACAAATAGCACATGATGTGCTTTGTTCAAGAAATCTTGTCCACAGAATTTTCTGATGGATTAGATTGGGAAAGATGGCAATAAAGCACAGATTGAGCATCTGGCTAGGTGGCAATGCCCTGCACTGGAACGCAGGGGGTTCAGGGAGAAAAACTCAACTGTAATGCAGAGGGATACCTATACCACAGCAGTCACTAAATACAGAAAACAATTCATTCAGGAAGTCACTTTTCTGGTTCAGATGTTAACAACCTCCTACTTAAATCACTAGTCTCTAATCCTGCCTCCCTTCCTTTTTTAAAAAATTCTGCTGAAATATACATAAGATATATCATTTTTAACATTTTAAGAGCCATTAAATATATTCACATGTACAACTAATTTATTTTTAGTATTTCATTATTTTCAACTCCTTTTCTTCCCCTGCCGATCTCAGGAAAATCTGTGTCTTGAATCTTACTTCTCTTATTTTTCCCTTGTGTGACAAACCACAGAGAAACAAAAGTTGATATTGAAAGTTGTCAAAGAGCATTTAAAACTTTTACCTAGACGGCATAAAGGTAATAACTAAATCCTTACGGTTTGCAGCAAAGAAATTTATAAGAACAAATCATTTTAAGGGAGCAGTTATTATAATTCAACTTAGTGGGACATGTAATTTTGAACATTTTATTAGAACAGTTATAATTTGCAGCACCCATAGAGTAGGAAATTTAAGACATTCAAGTTATGGGGAAAAACTAATAGTTTTATGAGAAAATAAGTAGGTAACCAGAACAAATCTCAATTTCCTTAAATTTCATTAGAAAGTTGCTTATGTATTTTATCAGGAAAGAAAATTTCTTCTCAGAAAGAGATAATGAATTATATCATATAAAAAGATTCTGTCCTAGACCATCTTTGGAAAGTTGTAATTTATAGTTTTTTTTAAATATATGGTACATGCATTTTATAGCTAACAGGAATATTCTTAGTAAAATAACAAGACAGAAATTTAAATTAATGATGACATACTAAGATGGAATTAATTCAAATTAAACAATCTACTCGATGTTGATTTTTGTCCTTTCTATGTAAATGTTCTGCATCCTTCACTACTTCATCTTTGCTGAAAACATAATGACCATAAAAGAAAGCTTTCATGAAATATTACTAAAACTTAAATTTCTATAACTAAGTCATGAATATCAAGGCCCAAGAGTTCTGATTTCCACATTACACTAATAAAGTAATTGCTTTAGTAAATAATTTGATTAAATTATTGTACTAAGACTTTTATTCACCCCAGTATTTGCCTGGAAGAAGGGGGAAGTACTTTCCACTATTATATCTTTAATATTGGCTTCCATGCTTAAACATGCTCTTTCCTTTATAGTCCATATTCTATTAATAGTTCAGCTAGTCATCCAAAGCATCTCAGTTGGTCACCTGACTTTTCCTGTCCCGTCCTCCCTTCTAATAATATTTTTATAAGTCGTCATACGCATCCTCTCCCTCTCCAGTCCATTTACCACACATTGGAGTAGTATTAACTTTTTACTGTTCCATTGTCGTAACTCTTCATCTCTCTGTTTCCAGGAAATTTCCCTTCAGTGCAGTCAGCACATTGCTTCTAGTTTTATTTCTGAAAACACAAATAGTTTCTGTACAGCTCAAAATTTTCAGTGACCTCCATTATCTCATGACTAAAGTATAAGCCATTTCGCCTGGTTTCCGTGGCCATGACCCATCTTCAATCAGCCTTACCACCTACTTCCTCCTTCCCCACCCAAGAATAACTGCCCTTTGAGTGCGCACTTCAAATGGTGGCTTTTTAAGGCATCGGGTCCAGTAGAGACAAGTACCCCAAAGGGAAGCCCACAATCCAGTCTCCCACAAAAAGAAATCTCCCATAAATATAATTCCTGTGAAAGAGGAGCTCACAGATAAGAAATGCAAAAGATAGAAGAATGTCCAGTTCTATAAATTAGCCTGAATAATTGAAACCCTGAAAGATTCATTAGTGGATCTTAAAGGTACTTAGAAATAAATGTGCATTCAATTAATTGTATGTTTAATTAAATGATTAACACAGATATAACAGTAACTGTGCTTTTCTTCTCTGAATTTCCTTGTACATGACTACTCCCATCAGTCAGCACCCTTACAATATTATAGTCAGAACATAAAGACAAAAGCAATATTTGCTTTGGGCAGTCTTTACTTCTAAAAAGTATTCTTTTAGGGAATACCTAAGAATAACAGGACACAATTCTAGAAAGAGAACAGGAGAGATGCTATTTACCTGATATTGGACCACTGCAGAGATAAGACAAGGAGAACCTAGACTAGTTGATGAACAAAGGAGTAGAAATTAGCAGTGTCCTTGAAAAAAATTGGAGGCCTTGGTATGAGAAGACTGACTTGGGAAGGTCTCAGAAAGATGTAAGAATTATCTGTGGCCTGGGTCTCCCTGGTGACACAGTGGGTTAAGCAACGCACTATGAAGCAAACCGCAGTCACTGCAGCACGAGTTCGATCCCTGCCCCCAGCCGGGGAGGGGACCCACATGGCATAACAGACCTCTCCTGCCATGCCTGCTGCTCCCCTCAGCAGTGTGTTTCAGTCAGTCTGCCTGTCTGCTCCCTGCTCTGTCTCTGGTGAATCCTCTCACCGCCCTGGACTCTGGCCTGTACCCCAGCTCTTGTATGTATAACTAAATAAATCTTTAAAAAAAAAAAAAAGAATTATCTGTGGCCAGAGCTGAGCCAATGTCTTAAGACAACTTGCCTCTTGCATGAGCACCATGTCACCCACATTTGCTATTCTTCTCAGTATGTGAGTAAAGGTAGTCCATGAAGAGCCACCTGAAGAGCATACCTTAGGTTATCCAGTAAAACACCTCCGAGAAATTGTCGAACCCCTGCCAAACAAAATTATAAAGATTGAAGCACCTTTCCATGCAGTGACATAAAACAATCTCCAAAACAGACTGTTAAAGGTAAAGCAAACAAATATAATACTTTATGTAGTAAGGTACTATTTGTATAAGTGACTACACACACATATGTGTGTGTAGTTAATTATTTATATACATATGTGCGTGTAAAAATATCTCTGATGGATACAAGACCTGATGGTGACAGTTGTCTCGGAAGTGTAGAAGAGTAGCTGAGGAACAGAGAAGTTGGAAATTTCCTTACACTACAAACTTTTGTCCCTTTTATTTTTATCATGTGTATGTGTTAGATAATCCAAAAATTGAATAAAATAATACAAATGAATATTCACAAAAGGCAGCAATTTTGTTTCTCGATAAGTTGCCTGCAGAAGCCTTCATACATGTATAAAAGGAAAAGAACATCTATTATTTATAAGGGTGTAAGAAACAGGAATAGAAAAAATCTTTATCTTAAGTGGAATGAGTATATAAGTTATGAAAAAGCCTAGAGAGGATAGATTGATGATGATGATGATGATTAAGGAGGGGGAGGAGAGAGATAAGTAGGTAGGTAAGTAGATAGGTAGGTAGACAGATCAGAGAACAACAGTTAAAGGAAGTAAATTAAATTGATCTGTGTATCAACAAGGAATGGCTCAAAAACATGTTGAGAAGAAAAACAGCATAATAAAGAATATACGTTTAGCGTACAATTTAAGTACACTTTTTGTACTTTAAAAAAACACTAATATGTAAACATGAGTTAAAAGGATACCTTTACCTCTGTGGGGGGCAAGGGGGATTGGAGAGTCTGTAATATCTATTTTCTTTAAAATAATTTTTTTAAAGATGGCTATCAATTATGACAAAACATTTAAAGTTTTAGTTCTGAGTGATAGAAATAGAGGTGTTTGTTATTTTATTCTTTGTATTTTTCTGTATTTCAAACAATTCTAGAAATTTAAATGAAAGTAAAGTTACAAATATCCAGCCAAGGGTCTCCAGACAGATCCTTTTACTTTCTTTATAAAAGTCAATTAAATTCTACACAATTAACCTTGATATTACTAGTAAGTATTCCATTAAAAGATAAAAATTTGTGTTAGGAATTTTAAAACAGTGAGGCACTCTGGTCGTGACCTCAGATTTCATTGCTCAGTTGCAACAGGTTGGAACCACTGTCCAAAAGGAAAAAAGGAAGTTTGACTCTGATGACAGTGTGACTCCTTACACACACCCATTCACCCATCCCTAGCCCCTCATTACTCCAAATTCCTGCTAGCATATTTTGTAAGGGTGGTGCTAAGCCTTACCTCAAGACATACTCATTTCCCCCAGACATTTGTGCTCTTTGTAGAAATAAAATATTCTATAGGCGGAGCTTGTGAACAGCCATCCTCTTTAAAAACGGAGTCTCCACACCTACTTGATCATTTCTGTTCCAGCATACTGCCCAGCAAAGAAGCAATTAGCCAAAATGATGCCTGGAGGTTTAAGTGAAGCTAAACCTGCTACTCCAGAAATCCAGAAGATTGTTGATGAGGTGAGTTGATACATCCGTGAAAAGATTTGCTCCAAAATTTTGGTTTCTAGGTTGGCCCTGTGGCAAGGATATAGATGAGCGTGAGAACTGGATGTTAGGATTGTGTTCAGGCTTCCCTACAACTAAGGTCTCTTAGGTGAAATCCAACAATCCCAACTGTGAGTGTGCTCTGGAGTAAGTCAAGTCCCTTCTCTGAGCCCCAGTATCCCCATTTGTGAGAGGAGACTTTGTTTTGGATCATCTCTAAAGTTCTTACAAAGTATGATTGTAGGATTGCTAATTCAGTTTCTGGTGAAAGGTTTCTACTCTCACCAAGTAGAGCCAATGTGCAATTAAAATCTAAGATTGTCAACAAATTGATGAACTAGGCTTCCCTGTACTTCAAAGAATTTTTTTAAAACTATATTTAATGAAAAACAATATTGTAAAGGTGATTCATTTACAGACTTCTGCAAATTTGAGTAAATCAACAATGTTTTAATCTTTCAGTAATTCTAAAGAGGTTAAACTACTAAAGAAGTAGCATAGTTCATGGTTTCTTTCAAAACTGATTATGTTGGAAATAGAACTTAATCTTTAGCAAGGTGATACATTTTTAAGTGTTGTTTGGTTAGCTACTACTAACATAACTATTATATGGCATATTTTGTGGAAAGAAAAATTATGGTCTATGAATTACGTTTTTAAGTTTGTAATTTGTTGCCTTATTTTCTGGTATAACTTCTTATTCTTTCTCTCTGTAAGTTGATTCTATGACACTGGTAAACAATATAGCTTCTTGGTGAATGGAAGAGATGGGATTCTCTGGAAACTTCTCTAAGAGATTACATTCTAGAATTCTACCATTCATACATTAAAACTAAATGTTTTTTTTTTAATATAAATAGCTCAGAATCCCTCTTGCATGGAGAAGACAATGTTAAGCTTTTACTATCTTCATTTGAACCCCTGTTTTAGGTCAGTGTTCTCAGTCATGAGAACACTCTGCATGAATCACATGGGGCTCTTGTTAAAATGCTGATTTTAATTGAGTAGGTCTGGGGTGGGCCTGAAAGTCTGTGTTTCTAACCATTTCCCCAGTGATGCCCATGCTACTGTCTGTGACTTCACTTATCTGCAGGACCAGATATTCATAAGGTCCAAGAGACCTGTGGGAGATGTGTTTTCTAAAGTCAGAGTACTGAAAAACAAATTGTCAATGTCATCTATACAATAAAGATAACACTTATTGTCATGCTAATTTCAAAACTGTAAGAACTGAGATCATAAAAATGCCTATAAAATAAGAAAGAAATATGCATAGGTAAGGTATCACAAATGTTTTCTTCAAATTTTTGCCTGAAATCATCTCTGACTCTGGAAAATCCCCCTGAGACTTTTCAGGGACCAGAGCTGTAGATAGATAGGGAAATGTAAGAAAGATTTGAAATGTAGATAGTGCTGGAAATTTTAATGATTTTTTAAACGTCTACTTTGGTTAGCAAGAATAATTATCTTTTTTAATTAGGAAGCTGTCAGAAGGCCTTCTGTTGTTAATAATACCCTACTGTGAGTTATATCTGAAATCACAAAATTAATATGAAAGTGTGTTTCTTGCTGCTCACCCCAGGCTCCAACCCTGTTGAGAAGTAGAATAAGAAAGATAGGTAGTAATAGTAGTGACCTCAAGTCCCAAGGCTGTGGAAGAGAGGAAGATATGAAGAAAAATAACTGCATATTTAAGAAATTTGACACCAAAATATAAAGGGAATGTCAAATGAGGTCAGAAAGAGAAGACATAGGTGGATATTCAAAGCTTCATACTAATTGAAATAAATCAGATGCTTTGCAATTTTAGAAGTCTGCCCTACATTCAACCTCCCATTGATCTTCAAAACCTCTGGGCCAGGGAGGGTTGTGTTCAATTATCAAATGATGACACTGAGATTCAAGGTTTAAACCTCTACATAAAAAGCTAGTCTGTCTCCAGATTTTGTCAACCTACCTTTTCTACCACACAACAGCAAGAACATGGAAAAGTCTGTGGGTAAAAACTCAGAGTATAGAAACTGTGGTATAAATTTGCCCATTCTATGCCAGCAGCCTCAGATCCATCTGACAATTAAGTATAAATAAATCATGGTAGGTGCATTTCTTGAATATTCCTTAGGTGTCCAGCATCAATGTCATAGAAGACACATTAGGACAGGGCCCCTTTAGAGAAGTCAAGATATCTAGCGCATACCATAAGACAATCTGCAATTAAGTAGTTTTTCATAATCACAAGTTTTGAATCTGGAAGGACATTAGAGATTGTCACACCTCCTTTCTTTCAGGTGAATAATTACTGTGTGATAGCTCAGCTTCTTGGGTATTAAATTCCCAATTATGATTTATCTTCCCTCTCTAACAGGAGACAGCCTTAGGGGACAATTCCCAACTAAGTGTTGGAAGGTAGAGGAACAGTCAGTTTTAGAGACACTTTAACATTAATTATATCATTTACTACCCACAAACAACCCCAACAGGCAGATATTATTGTCACCACTTTATAGATGGAGGAAATGTAATTCATACCTCCAAGATTACAGAATTAGTTAAGTCCCTTGCAAGAACTAGGCAAATGGGTAGGTGTTGGTAATCACATACTTCATATGATTCGAGGGGGTCCCAGGACTAGCCTCTACTGCCTGTCATTCACTTCATATATGTATTTTTTAATACATTAAAAATTATTTCTTTTAAAAAAATAGAGCTTAGGTGTTTTTGAAGGAGCTGAAATTTATGTTTTCTCTGTCCTTATCAGAGAGATTCTTAGTGGAATGCCAACTGAAAGAAGATTTACGGAGAAAGAGAAGGGTTATCAGGTGAAAGAGGAGAAAATAGCAAGAATAAATGCAGATTCAAGAAATTTGACACCAAAATTTAAAAAAGAATGTCAGAAAGAGAAGACATAGATGGACATTAAAAGCTTTGTACTAATTGAAATAAATCAGAGAAAGACAAATGCTATATTAGCTCACACATGTGAAATGTAACTTAAAATAAAAAAAAAGAGATAGGACTTGCACACACCTTATTAAAAGATAAAAGCTTTCAGCTATATGATACATAAATACTACGGCTGGAACACAGCATCGTGACTATAGCTAACTGCTGCCTGATACATAGAAAAGTGCTTACGAGAATAGAGCCAAAAAGTTCTTTTCAAGAAGAATTTTTTTTGTCCTTTCTTTTTATTGCATCTATATGAGATCATGGATGACGACACTATATCTGTATGAGGTAATGAACTTACTGTGGCAATCCTACCACAGTACATGTCAGTCAAGCTACTGTGCTGTGTACCCAAACTTCAACAATGATATATGTCATCTCAATAAAACTGGGAAAAGGGAGATAAGGGAAAAAATTACAACGTAGATCCTTTTAGTAAAACCATCAAATGTAGCTTTAACTAAAGGCAAAAGCCTCTGGATCATTAATGCTGATCCATTCTCTTATATATAAAAAAAGAAAAAACATTGGCTGAGTATCCTTAGCATGTTTATGTGTATCAGAGAAATGCTACTGCAGTCATTATTTTTAGAAACAAGCGCTGTTATTACACACACACGGACACGCACACACACATCTATGCAATGCACCCGAGTCACGAACCTGATTGCTGAGTACCATTCCTGTCATGCCCACAGATCCCAGAGTTGGTCTGCCAGGACACCACACAAATGCCCCATCTGCATACCACCCTGGACACTCCCTGGAGCTCAGCATGTCATGGCTCTCACTCATGCACAAATCTGTGTTCTCCTCTTACCGCAGCCTCCTCATCAGTCACCTCTCCCACTCCCACACCCAGAGAACCTGCCATTCCACCACACCAGAGTCCCCCAGGCACTCGCCCTCCCCCCACCCCATCGTCATGGCAGCAAGTCTCATCCCTCCGAGCCCTGACCCCAGGCAGTGGTTTCTCACGCTCCTCACCCCAGAGACTCCACAAGTCTTTGGCAGTACGTCCTCAGTTAGAGGTCACTCCCCGTTTCCTCCTCAGCTCCCGCCCTGTGTTCAGACAACTGAGCTCAAGGAAGGCGCAGGACCACAGAGAGCTTGCCCATCACAAATCTATGAGTCCATGCCATGGCCCCTGGGGCTGCTGAGCTCCCTTTAGCCACCCTGTGGGCTCTCTCTAGAAACCCCACAGAGGTGGATCTAGAAGTCCCCTCTCCTATTTCCTGCTTCTTCCATCCCACGATCCCTCCAGCAGGTGACTTGGCCTTCTCATAAGACTGAGTTTACCTGGGTGAGAATGCCCCGACCTACTCACCCCTATTGGAGCTCGTTCCTCCCTCCAGCCTGACTCTGTCCTTTTTCCAGCCAACCCTCCCTCTCCTGCTGGGTGACATTATGAGCGGCACCATGCCCCAGACTCCCCCCTTCCCTCAAAACATTGTTAGATGGTAAATGTCAACTAGTCACCTCTCATCAGCCCTACTGTATTTTCAGGCTATTGCCCAAACTCACCTTCATTACTCTGAAAAACTTCCCCAAACATGACCTCTCTATATCGTCACCAGCTTCTCACTCTGTTCTTTCTAAATCAGGCACAGCCCAAAGGTTTGCATAGAATGATTAGCGGTAGAAGTGCCTGGGTGTTGGGAGCAGCATGAAGCCACAGGTCCCGGAGAAGTAAATCCACCGAGATGATTTGTGTCTGTGGCAATAACAAAAACTCCACAGCTCTGTATTTTACCAGCTGCTCCTCCTTGGTAGCATCTTTCACACCCACTGTTCCTTCAGCACCTCTGTTGACACCACACGCGGCAGACAGAGCAAGGTGACCACCACCTGTGCCAGCTGAGGCCTCTGGTTACTGCCAGCCAGACCACGGCTCTCAGCTGCCTTCGCCCTCCTAGCACCCATCCTGGGGGTCTTTCAGCACCAGTTGCCTTCTGACCATCTCCTTCCCACTGTGCCCCTTTTCCTGCTCCTTGGCTCTGAACTCACACACCACGTTCATGGCACCTCTTTAGCAGCGGAACAATACAAATCTGCCTTACCGGAAAGCAGGAGGAAGGCTGCGGGTAGGAAGTACGGTGAGCCTGAGGCCAGGACACACCCCTCTGACAAGGGTTGGTGCATGCCAGCCAACAAAGTAGGTCATTGGCAATCGGCTCTCTTCCAGACAATTCTGGACATGTGGACAGCAGCACGACAACAGACAGGTTATAGATTTGGATCTATTCTTAGGAAGAGAGAAATGAGAACCTCTGATACAGTCTTAAAAAAAAAAAATGACCGAAAGATCAAAACGACAAAAGTCATTGTAACAGATAAATCATATTCTGAAGTTGTCAAGCAAGAGATTTAAAATGTTAAATAACTAGATCAGCTTTAAGTTGTCATCTTCTCCTCATAACCTCAAAATCCTGATTGTCAAATGAGGTTTACACTGATAACTGGGTTTAGTATTGACATCAATCCTTTTCAGCTCAGCTCCTAACTTAACTGATAAGTCAGTGTTGGCATGAAAGGGTTAAACAGGTGGAGCAAATGACAGCAATCTCTTTCCTGAATCAGCTTCTCTTTGCAGCCTTAACCACTTTTCTCCTCTCTCCTTGTACCCTGCCTATTCCTCTTTCTTCTTTTTTTATATTTATGCATATGAGAACTGGGTATAGGCCAGAGGTGCGGGGGTGGGGATGAGATGAGAGGATTCACCAGAGACAGAGTGGAGAACAGAACAGGCAGATCTACTAAAGTACACTGCTAGGGGAGCAGCTGAGAGGCAGGAGAGGTCTGCTGCAACATTTGGATCACTCCCTGGCTGGAGATTGAACTCACAGTGCAGTGCTTAACCCCTTGCACCACCAGGGAAGCGCTCTCTCCCTCCCTTCTCCCCACCCCCTCTCCCTCATATCCTCACTATTTATCTTCTTCCTTTCTCCACTTTGGAGCTTCATTTTCCATCTCAAGGATGCACTCACATGCTTCCCATTATTCTGAGTCTAGAAGAGAAATGGGTAGTAGTTCAGGAATGGCAAGTTGAGTGGTTGCCACTCAAAAGTAGTGAGAACTCAACGAATCTGTTTCTTTGAAATCAGTTCTGGTACCCTAGCTGGGGCAAAGGATTCAAAATACCTGCCTGCTGATAGGAAAAGCCAGGGTGGCTCAGAGGAACCCTCGAACCCTCGATGCGCTGGAGGCCCAGCCTGGACCATGTGAGCACGCGAAGTGCTTCAGCAAAGGGCAAGGAGACAACTTCCCAATAAGCAAAGCTGATCAAACAGAAGCACATGCATGTCCTTACCCCGCTACATGATAGGAAAGGACTGAGAGGAAAGGGGCCAATCTACAAACATAAAGACGACAGGAGGTTGGCAAATACCACCTCAGAGAGATCAACGGATGTTGCAAGATGAAAAGGACTTGAACGATGGAAGGCAACCGGGCACCTGGAGAACGCCTTGGCTCCAGGGGAAACATGCGCAGAACTCTCCGAGATGGCTCAGGCACCGGCCACACCCGAGATAACCAAGACAAGAGTGAGGCACAGGGCTAGAAGCAGGGGTTGATGGGAGAGCTGTGTGATCTGCCCTTAGACTTCTCCCGCTTCCTTTTCCCTCATGCTTCACCACTCTGCAAGGCAAACTGCTGTGTTACGCAGAAGACTGGAGCTGCGTTCTTTGCAGAAATTGAGTCCACTCTTGCAGAGTGGACACTAGCACATCAGATCCAGAATGGTGCAGCAAGGAGGGTCACGCGGAATGCTGGTGGATTAAGTAGAAATTTACACATTGAATTTGAGACTTTTCTTTCTCCCACTTGGTTCAGCAATGGTGGCTTCTGAGATTATATCCCTCTGAGGTGTACAGACTGAGGGCCTTCCAAAGATGGCCATGTCTTACTCCCTGAATGTTCTAAATATGTTACCTTATCTCTTCTTACCTTATCTCTCCCCACCTTGGGGAGGTAGAGTAACTAACAAAAATGTCACACATATAAAAGGGACTTGCAGCTGTGAGAGATACTAGCTTATTTTTACAACTTGCAGTTTGAAATAATTTAAAAATAAATAATTTTGAAATAAAATAGAACTTATGGCACTCCTGTTTTTTGGTTGTTGTTTTTTTTAATGAATCAAAGAAATAATAGCACTTTGCCAGTCAGCATTAATAGTACTATATTTTCTAGGTGGTTCTGTGGCACAATAGATATTATCACATGATCATATCGACTTGATGTAATTCAGCTCCGGCTTAGTTAGCAACAAAATTGGACATTTTAGTTAACCCATTTAATCTTATTAAAGATAGGTCTCTTCCTTTGAAATACTGAAAATAGCTCATAGAGCTCATTTTCACATTGGCAGACTTTAAGGAATGTGAATTTCTGGATATGTAAGTCACATAACTGGATTCTAATACAGCTTCAATAATTTGCCATCTCTTTTCTTAAGGTTAAACCACAGCTTGAAGAACAAACAAATGAGGCTTATGAAGAATTTGAAGCCGAGGAATACAAAACCCAAGTGGTTGCTGGAATAATGTACTACATTAAGGTTAGCGTTCAAGATGTACTTTGGCACTAAGAGATATTCTACCTGTCTCTTTGTGTGACGGTTCCTTGTCACCTGTCCCACATAATTTGTTTTTTCTTCTTGCCTCAAATTAAGATGCCTACCTAGCATGATACTTCCCAAGAAGCAGACTTTCTGATTGGCAGATGATGGTATTTCATCTTTTTCTTGCGAATTTAGGAAGTTTTCCTATATTGATTCTAAATTATAAGGAAAAACTGCCATAATAGTTAAGAACAGTTTAGCTTGTGGCCATGGCTGCTTTATAAAATGGAAGAAAATATCTCAATTGGCTGACCGCCTAGAGCTGGACCAGATGCTACCTGTAAGTTTATTTAGTCTTAAAGATTTGTGACTCTTTGTGTCTAGATTAATGGGATAACATGAGTCACTGAACCTTCTTTTGCCCTTTAAATGGGCATTTAGATGAACATAATTTAATTTATATTTTTTGCAATTCAAATAAGTAGATTCAACTTGTGACACTACAGATTTGGTTTAAAACAATGGAACATTTAAAATATTTTTTTAATTCAGTGTACAACTGTATCAAAAATTAATTGAAGAAAAATATGTGTGAAGAAATTGAGAATAAACCAATTCTGTAAGTCAGCCTTGGGCGTTTTGGAGTCGCTTCCATCCTTTTGTATTGAGAAGATAATCGTTCTGATTTAATACATAACAAGAGACATGCTAATGTATTTACTTAATTTTTGCTAAACCATTTAATGCAGCCTGATTTATTTCTCTCTAACAAACAGTAACTATTTAAGATATAATTTTTCTAATATTTTCAGCAAAGAAATAAAATAGGTGTGAAAAAACCAACCAGTTAAGTATGAGAAAATCTCCTACTGGGTTATATAAATGGGCCAACCCAGTCCTACCAAATCTGAGCTCCTGTTATACAACAAGTCCTGCACATGAATGAGATACTGCCTTCCAAAAGCTTTCCTCACTTATCTATCAAGGGATAAATGGCAAAATGGAAGGCTTGCAGGCTTTGGTGTCAGGCAGTCCCCAGTCTGAGTCCCCACTGGACTTGTTCTATTTGTCAAAACCTGTATGATGCAGTTTTTTATCTTCTCTGAAGATAATTCTCTTAACATGATGTGGATAGTGATAACCTATTTCTAGGGTGTTGTATAGAATTAAGAATATACTGAGCACTTACAATGTGCGAGACACTGTTCTAAGAAGTTGGCCATGTATTATCTCATTTAATCCTCTTAATGAATCTGTGAGAAAATATGATCATTTCCCTTGTGTTACTAAAAAGATAATTGAGCCTTGGGGAGTTAGAGTAACCAACAAAAGTCACACCACTCAGAGAGCAGACCCAGGACTCGAACCTAAGGAAACTTGTGCTTAGCAACTGGCTGTAGCACCTTAAAAATGTAAGCAAAGGCTGATGCTCTATGCATCAAAGCACAGAACATCTGCTTTTAAATGGTTACTCTACGGAGTGTAAGAAACATAGATGTTGCAGTCTGGATTTGAATTTTGGCTCTGACATTAACTGAGAATTTCATGGAAATTACTTATCTGACTGCGGCTGAATCTATAAAATTAGCATTGTTCCACCTTTCTTCAGGCCTATAAGAAGTAAATATAGTCACATGTACCAGATGCTCATCACAGTGTGACTCACAGCAAACATTTGATAAGTGTCATTTGTTAAAATTAATTTTAACTGCTGTGACATTTTTATAGTCTGCAGATCCTTCACTTGATATAGACCCGTGGTCTGACTGTCTTTCCTCTTTGTTTAACTTACAGGTGCGAGTAGGTGATAATTGTTACGTGCACCTGAAAGTCTTCAGAGGGCTTCAGCGAGATCAGGGTTTTTCACTTTCTGGGTACCAGGCTGACAAAACCAAGGATGACGAGCTGACGGGCTTTTAAGGGCATGTTCCGAGAGGGGTTTGTCTGATTCCTTCCACTGACTGCGCTCATGACTCCCGCTAATAAATATAACGTATAAATTGAATTCTTCAACTATTTCTGGTCTTTTGTATTAAATAGTAATTGCCTTTTACTTCTCAAAACCAGTGTTATTGCTTTAAAATAGAAACTCTGTACAAACTAATGTCAGTGGGAAATCTAATGAAAATTTGGGCACATTATAACTGGCTAATAGTAGTGTTAGAGAAATCAGGTCTTTCCACCCTCCCACCACTGGTGTGATGATGGACACCTGCGGTGCTGCGAGCATTCCAGGGGCATGCGCAAGTGGGCGCACCTGAGTTGGACACGGGCTTAAATGGGTGGTGTCATGAGGACGCCAGAGCCAACAGGACAAACGAGCAGCAGCAGCAGTAGAAAGCAGCCCAGAGGGTGAGATGCGCCAGGGGCTGGAGGCCTGCCAGCCTCCCAGACCCCCGGCACCCATGCCTGCCATGTACCTGGCCACCTCTGACAATAAAAGCATATAAAAGCCACCGAGGGCTCCAAGACTCCCTTCCTTGACCCGTCTGCTAAGAACCATCCTGAACCTGCCCAGTGTGCCACCTTTCCTGCCGCTACACTAATATAAAATAAGCTACCACCACAGGCCAGACCATCAGCTACCAGTGACCTGTGGCTGCTGAGAATCCAACATTCCTTTTCCACTCCCTTCATATTTGAAAAATTAAATCAAGTCTCTTACAAAAAATATTTATATTTTGAAACAATCTCATATTTACAGGTAAGTTTCAAACAAAGTGTTTTTCCTGGATTTTGAGAGTATGTTACCTACAGAGATGCCGCATCACCAACAAATACTTTAGTGTACATTTCTGACGAACAAGTATAAATAACTGCAATACAACCAGGGGAAAAAACATTGAAACATCTGCTAACATCTAATCCTCAGAAGACATTTTAATTTCTCTAATCACCCCAAAAAGTCCTTTATTGCAAAAAAAAAAAAACCAGTCCAAAACCATGTGTTTCATTTAGCTGCCATTTTTCTCTTTAACAACTTTTTTGAGAGAATTTACATATACGTTCGCCCAATTAAAGTATGTAATTTAGTGAGTTTTAGTATATTTAAAATATTTGTAATCATCCAACTTTAAAGTATCTTCATTACACTCTCCCTCTAAAAAAAAAAATCCCAAACCATGTAGTTGTCAAAGAGAGACTTAGAGAAAATACACTCTTGCCTTTCAAAGCTGAGGGATTCAACCCCAGCTGTCTGACAGGCACTCCCAGAATTTGCTGCCAAAGACTTTATATTTGTTTATTTACTTTTCCAGTTTTGTTGAGAAATAATTTGCATACATCACTTTATATATTTAAGGCACCCACTTCAAAGTTTCATTTCCATATATTGTGAAATGATCACAATAGGTTCAGCTAACAGCCATCATCTCACATAAAATTTTAAAAAGAAATAAAATTGTCCCCATATGTGAGCACTCTTAGGGTAAATGAAGGTTATCAGGCTTTTCTGCCCTTCTGCCATTAGTGTCAATGACAGACACCTGCCTGCGCTCCTGCACCCACGCCTGATAGCCGGCCCCTCAAGTAGGGTGTGGGCATGCGTAGGTGGGCGCACATGCACAGAGAGACTGGGTAGAAAAGGCTAGCGTCACAGGGATGGCAGGAGAGCGCGTAAGTGTGGCGGTGGACTTGGCGAAGTGTGGAGTACAGCAAAGTACAGGTGAGAACAGTAAGCCAACAAGGAGACTGCTTGAAACTATGATGAACCTATCCGGTCTGGGGTGGTTGCACTCGGGATTTTCCCTCTCAACCGCTTTCTGATGTATCATGCTACAGTGTTAGCTATAGTCACGGTGTCCCCATATGCTTATTTTTCTTGTAACTATAATTTTGTACCACCTTCCTTCAATTTCTCCTTACCTTTGGTAATGGCAAGTCTGATCTCTTTTTCTTTGATTTTGTTTTTGGGGTTCTTTTTAAAAAAGAGTCTACATGCAAGTGAGATCATACAATAGTTGTATTTGTCTGACTTATTTCACTTATCTTTGCTAATTTTGCCTTGCATAAAGCCCTCAAGTTCCAGCCATGTTGTCACAAATGGTAGTGTCCCTCATTTTAATGTACATGTATTCTGTCACTTTATCCTTGAATAGGAACTTAAATTATTTCCAAGGTGTTCTGCAACCATCCCGGGCTGGGTGGGTTCATCATCGTTTCAGGCAGCTTGACAGAGAACCATGGCATCATCCCCACAGGTGAGGGGAAACAAGCCAGCTGGGAGACAGCAATCTGGCACCTCTGGGAAGCTCTATATGCTCTTTCCTCTTGCAGCTGTTCTCCTATGCTCTCCACCACCCTCTGCTGCACTCTGCAGAACAGTCTTCTGCCAACCCCTTATAGGCTCAGTCTCTGGGCTCAGGTGCATCCACCTACTCACGCCCACACCACACTCCAGGTGCCACCATCAGGCATGCCTAGAAGGCCGTGGAGGAAAAACCCTGATGACTTCCATTTACCCTACACAAGGCTGTTGTAAAGAATACTGCTATGAACATGGGAGTGAGATATCTTTTTGAGTTACTGTTTTTATTTTCTTGGTATATGTTCGTAGAAGTGAAATTGCTAGATCATGTGTGTAGGGACAGGAGGACACGGGGCAGGTTCTCTATGATTTGGGCAAATGGGTACATGAGGAATCCTGGAGCCCTTGGTGGCTTTTTCAGGCTTTTATTAATCTTTCTGCTTCAGAGGTGACCAGGTACATAGCAGGCAATTGAGGGTGTTGGGTGGGGGGCACCAGGAGGCTGGTAGGCCTCCTAGCCCCCAGCAAGTCTTCGCTCTCTGGGCTCTCTACCTGCCTCTGCTTTCCTGCTACCGTTGCTGCTGCTGCTCCGCTGGCATCCCCGTGACACCACCTTTATATGCCCAGCGTCTCAGCCCAGGTGCACCCACCTACGCCTGCCCACATGCTACTCCAGGTGTCACCATCAGACAGGCGTGCAGGACCACAGGGGTCTATCATTGACATTAGTGGCGGGAGGGTGGAAAAACTTGATAATTTCCATTTACCCTATAATATGGTAATTCTATTTTTCTTTTTCCAAGACCCTTTCTACTGTTTTCCATAATGACACAGTTTAGCAAAGGAGGCCTCCTTTAGACTTGGAGGCCTCCTAGCCCTCTGCAAATCTCTACTCTCTCTGGGCTCTCTGGTGCTCTCTTGTGGTCTCTACTTGTTCTGCTGCTTTATTATGCCAGTCTCTCAGCCCAGGTGTGCATACTTGTGCATGCCCACACCCTATCCTGCTGCTGCCATCAGGCATGGATGTGGGACCGCAGGGGTCTGTCATTAATGCTAATGGCACGAGGGCAGGAAACCTGATACTTTCCCATTTACTCTATAGTTATATACAACTAGCAATAGTTTTATTTCATTTCCAATTTGAATACCATTCGTATCTTTTTCTTGCCTAATTACCCTGGCTAGGATTTCCAAAGCTGCTGACTAGTGGTGGTGGGATGGGTATCCTCGCCTTGTTCCAGATCTTAAGGGGAAAGTTCAATTTTTCCTCACTGAGTATGATGGTGGCTGTGGGATTCTTAACAGAATTAGCTTTCAAGTGCCAGTGGATGAGCTGTCCCTTCTTAAGACTTCAGATGATCCACAAATTTCACCAAGTCCAAGTTCTCTCCACTTTTACAGGAGTGCCCTCAGCTGGCCACTGCATTCAGAAGCAGGGAGCTATCTTTGCTTAAACCTCTTATTTGCGTTTCCTCCCCAACACAATGGTGTGGGGAAAATTAGGCTTCTGGAAATGCTGCCCCAATCAGGCATAACCACTTTTAGACTATTTTCTTTATTCCTCAGTGTTTATACCATATATATATATATTTAAAGCCAATCTCAGCAAATCTCTACTCTCTCTCTAAGGTCACACAGACATCATGAGAAAGAAAAGTAATCCCTGAAGCATTTGATTAGATCACTTAATTCTAGGTAGTATATGCATTTTTCTTGAACTGAAATAAGATCACAAATTTGGCTGATCTCCCAGTTTGCAATATTTTATGGGAGGTTTTAAGCAGGTTACTGATCTACTAGCAGAGAATACTGCCACAGCACTGGTTATATTATTTATGTTTTCTAAACTGGTATCTTTCTGAGGATTTGGGTCATAATCTCAAAAGACACAGTCCTGAATGCTGAAATCCCAAAATATCAAAAGCCAAAAGTAATGATGGGAAAAGTAATTTAAAAATTATTTCAAAGACATTTATTTAAATGTTTAAAGGGGATTTATTTGAAAAACATTTAAAACAGGACAATACTTCACAGGCCTTTTATACCCTTAAACACATATCAGGAGGAATTTTTATCTTTCACAAATGGAAATATACAAAAAGGGCATCTCTTATTAAGGCAGTTTCAATGTTTTTATGTGCATACTCACTGCTCACATGGAAAACCAACTCTGTGAGGGCTTTCATGGAGTCAAATTTACAAAAAAATCACATGAAATGACTTAGAACTCTCTAAGTCTTTACACAGTTTATACTTCCAATATTGAAAATAGTGCAAAGATGAAATAATTGGCATAGTAAATTTGGGGGAGGGGGAGGATATTTGTGACCATTTAAAATAGTAAGAAAAGGAAACAAAATTTTTGACATGTGAATAAATGTGCTACAAGGATAGATTTATGAGCAATACCATTGTCTGTCTTCTTATCTCACCATACACATCATTAGTTTTGAACCAGCCTGTGACTCGACTGGCTTCCTCAGCCAAACTTGGCCTTCATTTATTTAAAGTCCCTGGAATTTCATCAGCTAGGAAGTATACTAATGAAGAAAAAGGATGCTTTCTGAAACTGAGGTTTTCTTCATTGCTGTATCACATGGTCAAACTACTCATTTGATTTTAGCCAAAAGCACTGGGCTAAATGGAATGAATTTTATTAGCAACACCTTGAAATTCACTTTTATAAGTTTTGATCATCACATCTAATTCCAAATTTGTCATGATTTAGGGATTCAACTAAAATCTGTTTTTTCCTACAAAATCCACCCAATCTATTTATAAAGTGTTTTTGCTTTTCCAGTCTTTGATACACAAATAAGTAGGTAAGTTCCAGAATTTTTGGATCCAACAGGAGCACGAATTGTGTACTGTTGATTAAAATAACATTGGGAGTTATTCAAAGTCAGGTACGCACTAGTTTTTATGTTAGATTTAGTAGTGGGTGTGAGTTTATCTTCTTTGAGAATCAGATTCCTGAGTTCACTATTAAATGTTTTGTAACACTGGGGCAACCTCTTTTTTTTTTTTTTTTTAAAGATTTATTTACTTATACATATAAGAACTGGGGTACAGGCCAGAGGTGCGAGGGGTGAGAGGATTCGCCAGAGACAGAGTGGGGAACATAACAGGCAGATTGACTGAAGTACACTGCTGAGGGGAGCAGTAGGCGAGGCAGGAGAGGTCTGCTGCGCCATGCGGGTCTCCCTGGGCTGGTGACATGGACTGAACTTGTGCTGTAGTGG
Organism: Galemys pyrenaicus; assembly: GCA_019455555.1. Lineage (NCBI taxonomy): Eukaryota > Metazoa > Chordata > Mammalia > Eulipotyphla > Talpidae > Galemys > Galemys pyrenaicus. Next base: position 2,114,527 of record JAGFMF010011454.1, read on the forward strand.
CTGCGTTTTGCTTAACACATTATGCCACCAGGGAAGCCCCCAAGGCAACCTTTCTATCAGCAATGTCTTTCTTCTATTTAAAAGGTTGCTGATCTTGTGGAAATATTTTTATTCTTTGATGAAAGATGTTTTTTGAAGGCAAACATGATGCTGTCTGTGAAGGAGTAAATTGTAGATAATTCAATAATATGACAAGGAGATTTATGTTTCACTTCTATCTATGATCTTTGAAACACGTCTGCACTGGGGTTTGGAGAGTGATTGTAGTCTAACCCAGTTTTGGGGGATTGGGCTTTCAGAGCTTTAACATTTGGGGTTTTTACCATTTGGGATTGTGACATCACACCTTCAGACATCAGATACTTATAGAATTTCAACATTTGGGATTACGGTGTTGGCAATTCTTTCAGGATTATGATCTGACTGGAGAACAACTTTTGAAAAAATGGCTTGTCAGAAAACTTCCTTTTTTTACTACACTTTCAGTCTCTAAATTGATGTTTTGAAGACAAAGGCATTATAATGTTCTCTAATCACTGAAAGCAGTCACTTGCCATCCACTCTCTACTCCCCATTCCTGAGTTCAGTTTTTTTGTTTTTGGTTTTTTTGATGGGGGGGAAGGGGTGTGCAAGGAACTTCACCACCTTTGAGCATATCATATAATTTACTTCTTTACTATCGTCTTCCTTCACTATATATTAAAATCTTTGGGAACAGATAATTTTACCTGTTTGGTTTAGTAATGTATTTGTAGTGGCTAACAGATCTTAGAATGGGAACAGCGCTCAAACACTTGTTAGAATTTGCAAATGGATAATTGCCATTTCCTGTAGGACTATCTTCTGTCCTGCTAAAGGTAAAAGTAAACTCTGCACTTTTACACATTCCCTTTCCTCTCTCCTCACCTTAGCTGATCCCTTCAAGTAATAAAATCAATACATTGTTGTAAACTGTTTGCAGTAACACTGGCAAGACTGTTAGAGCTAGCAAATTGGCTCTCAAGAGCAACACACCATCCGTTTCTTCATATTTGAGACTTTAGATACCCTTCACCACAAACATTTTTTAATGTCATATTGGAATGCAAAGGCATTCTATGAACACAATCGGATTAGTTAGGCAGTATTTTTAGCAGGCCTTAAGTTCTATAAAGGCTATAAGGAGTCCTTTCTAAGGATGGTTTCTGAATTCCCTCCTGAGCATCCAGATCTTTGCTAAGTCCTGTTTCACTTTTGCCATGTATCCTTTCAACTTACTCTCCCATCCAATAAATTATTCGACTTTCTGCCAGTTAACATTGGTATTTAAGTCCTATTGAAAATGTTTCACTGCTGGCTTTAAATTTCTTGTTGAGACTAGATTATAATCTCCACAAATGGTTTTGTTCCCAGCAACTGGAATAGTTTCTGACTCCGTTAAGTGCTCAAAAGTTGTGTTTATACCATTTATTGCTGACTGCCAAAAACATCACCTGAGGGCCACTGTGTTCACAGGCCAACCCATAACACAGGTGATCAGTCTTATCAGGGGGCTTCTGTCTAAATCCTGAAGGGGGGCAGAATCCTAAAATGGCTAGCCAAGATACCCACCCTAATCTTACTCAGACTGAATGAGACATTCCATACGTGGTATATTACATTTTACATTTCCTAGCAAAAGGATTTGAAGATATAATCAAAGCTGTCATCAGCTGATTGTGAATCTAAAGGAATACTATTGTGGTCACCCTAATAATATAAAACTTTTCAAAGCAGTTCAACTGACTTATTGCAGAAAGGAAGAGAGATTCCAAGAATTGGGAAGAATTCCACACACTTGCTAGCTAGAAGATGGACGGGGGAACAAGTGAAAAAAATATGGGTGGCTTCCAGCAACAGAGTAGCCCCGGAGAATATGGGGACTTCAGTCTTACAGGTACAAGGAAGTCTGCCAACTGAATGAGTTTAGAAACAGATTCCTCCCAGCCAAGAGATTTGCTGGACAACTTGATTTCATCCTGTTGAGACCCTAAGCAGAGAACCTGTCAAGCTTGCCTGAACTTCTGATCTATGGACTATGATAGAGGTATGATTTTAAGCTGCTAAATTGCGGTAATAAATTAAGCACAACAGAAAACTAATCCAATCACACTAAAATGTGTTTTTGTAATAATGAAATGCTGTAATTACAAGTTTTTAATGACTCATTTGAATATTATGTAAATCTTCTTTTTATCTCCTTTTCTGAATTTCTTTTACTGTTTCCCTTTTCATTGTCCATGGAAATACTGTTCAGGCAATATATTACACTGAAATTCAGTTTATGCATATGAAAATAAAGTACAGTACTGAAAGAAACTTTCTTTGGACAGTATTTAAGACTTTAAGTATTACTTAAAAATAATAAACCCACAAAAATATATAAAGGGGTAAAATTGCCAGTGACAAAAAAAGTTCATGTCCATGACAATAAATTATAAAAGTCAAAAAAGGCACAATACAAATCAAATCAGATATTGAGATTATATTCAAACTCTCTTGCAAGACCTATTACCTCAACCTGGAAAACAAATAAATATGTACACTGAGTGAGAAAATTATTTTAATAGTTACAAAACATCTTTTTTTTTTTTTACAGAATCAGTATAAAATAGCAGTTGATTTCTCCATAATTATCAGAATTATTTATACTTGAGGTCTTGGTTAAGTAGGGCTGAAATCAACCAAACATCTTGGACTGTTGGCTCAGAAATCATTCTAGGATGTCCACCTTCCTGATGTCTGTCATTCTTAGCTTTTCTGAGATGATTCGGTCCTTTTAAAAATAGTATCCATTTACTCATTCTTTGGAGGCTTGAAGTGAATTCGGCAGCGCTCATTAAACACCTGAGATATTTAAACAGAAACAAAAGTAGTTGAGTTATCAGTATAAATAGGCCTAGAACTAAATTACATTTGGCACTGGTTGGAAGGATACCATTTCCCCCCCAGGTCAACATGTTTAGGAAACAGATAAGTTTCTTCATGGGTCAAACTGACTTACTAGTGCTAAAAGCACAAAGACACAGAAGGCCTTGATAGCCATCCATTTACAAACAATTTTAATATTCCTGTAAAATTTAAATTTCTTAAGGAAAAATCATCACAAGCTAATTCATGAACATATATTCTGGACATTTTTGGGTCAATTAGAAAAAAATCTAAAGTAAGTTTAAGATAAAGCTTATTGTTTGCCCTTTTTATTGCACAGGTTTTATTTATTAAGATTTTATTTATTTATGCATACAAGAGCTTGGGTAGAGTCCAGAGATGGGGAGTGAGGGGTTGGGAGGGGAGAGGGGTGGTGGTGAGAGGATTCACCAGAGACAGAGTGGGGAGCAAAACAGGCAGATCGACTGAAATATTCTGCTGAGAGGGGAGCAGCAGGCGAGGCAGAGTTCTGCCATGTGGGTCCCCTCCCAGGCCAGGGGGTGAGCTCATGCTGCAGGGGCTGCAAAAGCCCCACAGTGCAGCACTCAACCCCTTACGCCACCAGGGAGGCCCTGCACAGGTTTTATTTAGGTAACTGCTGTGCTTTTAAAATGAGTGAATTTTATTGAATATTTAATTTTTTTTGTTTTACTATATGTCCTATAATATTAAAAAAAATAATCATATCTACAAATTGCATGGCCCATTAAAAAAGTTATAAAAATATCAAAGAATTTCAGAATTTACGACATAAATTCAGACTTTAAGACAGAAGTTATAAATCATTTAAGTTTAAGAATCAAGCAAAAAAAAATGTTGGCCTCTGTGGACTACCATAAAATAATAACAAAAACTACATAGGGAGCTATTAAGGTTCGGGTATCACTCACAACTAAAAGAAAACGTAAAAATGATGTAGATGCTTTCTTGCTCTTTCTTAGAATTCAGCTCATGTCAGTTTCCAGTCCTGGCATATCCCTGAAGCTCCCAATGCTCAAAGAAAGCTTCAGTCAGTGGCCCTAACACACTCACTGGAATGATATATGTATTGTGGATACTCTCTACAGCCTTCTCTAAATGCCTTCCTAACTACTTTTTCTGGCCCACTGTAGCAAGAGTACAGTGTATATAGTACATAGCTATATTTCTTCTTTAAAGAATAAGTTAGATAGTCTCACTTTCTATAGTGTGGATGGAGAACATTTTTAAAACTTTCAATATCAAACCCAAAAACGTTTCCTGGTTTTCCAACTTCTGCACATGGTTTTTCAAACTAGACGTTCTTATAAACCTACCCCAAGAGTAAACTTTATCTCTTCAGAGACCATAATGGACAAACACTGCCAAAATCATTCAAGTAGCAAACTCCTTAGCAGTGGAAAGAGCAGGAATAGGAAATGTTGAAAAAGAGAATAGGATAAAGAAATGTTATGAAGCAAAGAAAATTATTTTTATTTTTCAATTTACTCCTGGCCCTATGAGTTGATACATTCTAGTTTTTGGTTCAGTTAAACTCTGTGGATTTAATGCCATTCCACTGGTTAATAATTTTCAGTTCATTCTTTCAAATTTAATAAATTTTGTGTTTTGTGAACCTTTGAACTTTTAGAGGGGTATTCAGATAAACATTTTCAGAGAAAGAGTGTGATTTTTTACTCCCTGGGGGATCCTGGTCCCCCAGAATGTTCAGGTGATAGTAAGAGTTATATGAATCTAGGTGCCATAACAAGCCCTATTATTAGATACCAGTAAAGCTACATACCAAAATTTTTTCATCAGATATTAGAATACAAGAAAATGTGAAGGGTAGCTAATGCTATGAACATTTGTGAAAAATAACTGAGCTCAGAAAATCTAGTTTTAACAATAACCTCACTTAAGTGTCTGAATTAATTAGAATAGTAACTATTAAATTAGTATTAAGAGGCAAACAAAATATCTCCAATTATGATACCATAATCCTACGACATGACTGTGAAATCAATTTTTATGAGATGGATCTATTTTCTCAAAATAGATTAAAGATTTGGGCATAAAATCCAAATGAAACCATAGAGTACATAGAAAGAAGCACAGGTGACAGGCTCCTAGATATCTACTGCAGAGATGTCTTTGGAGACTTGACTCGGATGGCAAAGGAAACAAAAGAAAAATAAACATGGAACTACATAAAACTACAGAAGGCTAAAAAGTTTGTGTACAGTGAGCTATCACCACAAAAATGAATGCATGTGAGAAGATACTTGACATCATACATCTGACAAGGGGTTAATATCCAAAATATACAAAGAACTCTTGCAACTCAATAGCAAAAAGACAAAAAGCCCTATCAAAAAATGGGCAGAAGTGGGCCTCCCTGGTGGCACAGCGGGTTTAAGCACTGTCCTGTGAAGCATAGGCTGCACATCAGCGCGAGTTCAATTCCCGATTAGGGAGGGGACCCACATGGCACAGCAGACCTCTCCTGCCTCGCCCACTGCTCCCCTTAGCAGTGTATTTTGGTCCATTTGCCTGTTCTGCTCCCTACTCTGTCTCTGGTGAATCCTCTCACCCCCTGCACCTCTGGCCTGTGCCCCAGTTCTGGTAAGCATAAATAAATAAATCTTTTTAAAAAAAAAATGGGCAGAAGACCTAAACAGACAGTTCTTCAAAGAAGTCACATGTCTTTGGCCAAAAGGCACATGAAAAAATGCTCAGTTTTACTTATTATTGCAGAAATTCAAATCAAAACCATAGTGAGACATCACCTTAACGTCTTTGAGAATGGCATATATAAAAAAATTGGGAAAAACAAGTGTTGCAATAGTATGGAGAAACAGGAAATCTTATAAAACATTGGTGGGAGTGTAAATTAGTTCAACCTCCATGGAAAATAGTATGGAGATTACTCAAAATACTCAATATGGAATATGATTCAGCAATACCACTCCTCGGTAATTATCTAGCATTATTCATAGCAGGCAAACATGGAAACAACCAATTGATAGATGACTGGATAAAGAATTGTGGTATATTCACTCAATGGAATACTATTCAGCTATTAAAAGGCTGATAATATCTTGCCTTTTTAAAACAATGCATATGGAACTATGCTAATTAAGTAAAATAAGTCAGAAAGTGAAAGAAAATTACTAGATGGTTTCTCTCAGATACGGAAATAACCAAAGTGAACAAACAAAACACAATAAAAACAACTCAAATTCTGAAAAATATGGTGGTTTTAAGGGGGCAAGAAAGGGAGAGGTGGTCAGTTTGACAAAGGGAATGATAATAGACCTTTGAGATGGGTGAGGGGAGGCATACGCACATAGGGAGGTGTGCATTTGTACTGCAGAAATTTAAACAGTATTGTAAACAAATGATAATAAAATTTTAAAAGATTTAAGAGCTATAGAGATAGAAAGCTATAGCAAAGCAAATAGGAAAACTAAGCATCCGGGACTCTAGTTAATGCCACCTGGAATTCTTTGCATGAGTACTGCAATTTTTCTATAAGTTTGAAGTTATATCAGAAATAAAAAGTTAAAAAATAGCATCAAAAAAAGGCTTTCTTCAGAGGCTAACCGCCACCAGAATCCTCCCACCCACCACCTCATTTAGTTAGAACCTTCAACTGTTTATAAGTGAAGTTTTTCTAGTATTCTGAGGCTTCAAGGCACACCTCCCTAGGTTTCTCTTGCCATTTCAGTTTTCCTTCTAGTTCTCTCTGAAACCAACATTATTTTATACCTTCCAGCTCCTGTCATTTACCACTTCTTCAACATTCAGTTCTGACTGCATCCATTTCAACTGCAAGGAAAAATAAAAACAAGTCATGAAAATTTTAATGTTAAAAGTTAAAATCAAGCTATTATGTTCTTCCCAAACCAGTTGTTTCTCCTGCATTCTGTTAGATTTTGGAGCCTTCTTTCAGCGTCTTCTTACATTAGCTGATCAATTGTTAACTTTTACAATGCCATGGTTCTCAATCTTTGATGCATATTATAATCACTTTGAAAGTTTTTAAAGAGCTCAAATGCCCAGATAGTTTTCAGAAGAAATATAAATGGCCAATAAACATTGTTTTAAAATGCATAATCTTATTTCTATATAAATGAATGCAAATATATAAATGAATGCAAATAAAGCCACAACATGACAAAAAATTTTAATGAAGTCTGATAAAACAACATTAGCAAGAGCATGGGAAAAGATATACTTATGCAAATTTTTAGTGGGAACATAATGTGTTGTGACCGCAACAGAGAACAATTTGGTAAAATTTATCTTAGAACTAGATAATTCCAATTCTAGGAGTTAATCTTATAATACAGATCAGCAAAGACAGCACAGAAGAATAAAAAAGACAAGGAGGTGGATTAAAAAAAAAAGAATCAGGGGAAAAAAAGAGGGTAAGGAAAGTCGAAGAATCTAGAAAGCACCATGAGTTACCCGCACCTTAACCTTATAGCCAGAAGTCTGAAGCTAAAAACATTGAGGCCTTTCTAACTTTCTTTGTAACTATCAACCTAATTACTCCATCAGAAAAGTAGTTAATCCCAGGCCTCTCTGGTGGTGCAGTGGGTTAAGCAACGCACTATGAAGCAAACTGCAGCCACTGCAGCACGAGTTCAATCTCTGCTGCCGGCTGGGGAGGGGACCCACGTATGGCGTAGCAGACCTCTCCTGCTTCACCCGCTGCTCCTCTCAGCAGTGTGTTTCAGTCAGTCTGCCTGTTCTGCTCCCCACTCTGTCTGGTGAATCCTCTCACCTCCCTGGACTCTGGCCTGTACCCCAGCTCTTATATGCATAAATAAATTTTTTTTTTTTAAAAAAGAAAAGTAGTCAATCCTACTGCCAGGCCTACATGGCAGAATCCATCACACTCCTAGTCGTGTGTAGTCAGAGACTTCAGAGAAAAATGCTAGCTAGTTTCATGAAGAAGGCTTGTTAAACTCAAGAAAATTAAGAAAGAAATCAGGAACTACTGGATGAGATAAAACCAGGCCAAAAGTCAAGAACCAGGCAGGAGAACAAATGCCAGAAAGCTACGAAACCATGAGTCTAGGACTCATGCCAAAAAATCTGAAAAACCAGAGTGTAACTCAGACAGGATATTTGAGACATGTGAGTGGATGTTAAGACTGTAATGTGTTACTAGTCCAGTAGATCCTTGAAAACTCTGCTCCTAGACTCACGTACATGGAACTGACACTCCAAATCTGGGAAGGACTATTTCTGACATTTGTTCACTGTGGAATAGTAACAACCTAGACAAGTTTACTTATATCAAAGCAACCTAAGTCTCAGATTTTAATCATCTACATAGGCCAGAACCATTAAAACCGCATTGCTCTGTTGAAACTTACACTTACTGCCAAAGAAATAACAACTTCAAAGAACAGGGTCATGAAATGCCACTAAGATAATTCATAACTATTGTCAAATATCTAAAACGATGTCATGCAGAAATGGGTTTAGACTTATCCTATACCGTTCCAGAGGGAAGATTAAGGAGCAATAATTATATGTTAAAGGAAGGCAGATTTTCACAGTATATAAGGAAATCTTTGAACAACTACATCTGCTCAAGAATGGGAATGCACTTCAGAGAAGACTGTGAGTTCCCCGCCACCCCTTTAAGTAAACAAACAAAAGGTAAAAGTCAGTGATTGGGGAACATCTAAAAAAGACTAAGGTAACAAATATAGAGTCCCAGAGATTAGAAAAGGAAAAAGGCTGTTCTGTATTGACTTTGTAAAAGTCAATATGCTAGCTTTTATATACATTAGCTTAATCCTCACCACACAAAAAAAACCATAAATTATTAAATATCAAATTCACATTACAAACTAAAAAAAGACATGAACAGTAGATCAGATTTATTTCCTTAGAACTGTCTGCCTTTATAATCCATGCTTTTTTCTTTCCTGCAGATATTACAGCCAACTTCGAGTACAGTTTCAGTGCCACCAACAAAATGCTACCTCTCAGATGTTTTTGAGACTGGGTCTTAAACAGGTAAATTTCTCCACAAAGGTTACTAACAGGCCATATCAACTATATAGTTCCAGCAAGGACTGTGCAGTCTCTTGAATGAAGGATTTAGAAAAGAAGTGGGGCTTTTAGACTGGCATCTCTATCCATAAAGTATGTTGAATAAAGTAATTAGAATTTGATTAGTAAGAGAACTTAGTACAAAAACACTGACTGAACCCAGAGTCAAAAGAGATGGGTTAAAGTCCCAGTTCTACCACTCACTAGCTTTTGACCTTGAGGGTGTCACTTAGTATCTCTGAGTCTCAGTTGACCCATATGGAAAATGGAGAGCTAGAGCTGGAACACTTCTGAGGGCCATCTCTTTCTGATTCTATAGTCTTCAACTTACAAGTTTCCTAATTTGCTTAAGTACTGCTTATGATTACTCTCTATTCCTACACATTAGCAGGCTAGAAAGCCTTTCAGAATTCACTGACTGGTTTCTAAACCCTGTCTGCAAGTGATTGGTCCACTCTCTTTAAAGGCACAGGAGCAAAAAAAGAGGGCTGAGCAAACACTCAGTGGTTTTTGAACTTTGCTCTCCACTAACGAGAGTTACTCTATTTGTTTGACTTAATTACTTGCAGACAGTGATTTTTTTCAGTTTCTGACTTAACAGCCCTGCTCTGCAGTTTCCTTTATCAATACCTTCAAGAGTCTATTAAAATCCAACATCCAAAATTAACTAGATTCTAAGCAGTTTTATATAAATTATCCAAACTCTTTTATAAATGTCAAGGGTAGGTAACTATTACAGCATTTGTTCACTATCTGCAAAACCCACCACTGCCTGCTGAATGAGCAGGTAGGGTATACAGGACTAACAGCGTAATGAACAAAGAGGAGAAAGACAGTGGGTAAATCATATCCAGTGAAAAATACTGAAACAGTGGAGTAACAGAAAATGTACACTCCCCTGCATGCAGCTACAAGAACAGAGGCTTGAGACAAGGTCCCTTTTCAGAGTCTGGTCATTTCTACTAAATAATGGGCAAACTTTATGACTGTTCAGTACGAGAAACACGACTATACCCTACACTGTATTTTCAGTCACCTAGTGGGCCATCTTAAAGTACAGACATTATTTTGATCACTGCACAGTGATTATGGAAAGAAAAACCCTGTTCTAGGAAATGCCATTGTGAGGGGAGGGGAGGAGTAAAGAATAGAATTGCCTAAGATATGCTCAAAATGGTTATGGAGGAAAAAATGTGTATGTTGAGGAGAGGGGAAGAGGAAGACAGGGCAAGAGGGAAGGAAGGAGGAAGGAAAGGTGGAGAGAATCGATTGCATAGCAGGTGGGGCAAAATAAGTAATAGGTGATTGCAGATAAAGGGTACACTGGCGTTCTTATACTATCCTTGAAATTTTTCTGTAAACTTAAAATTATATCAAATTAGCAAGGAGTAGGGGAGCTAAATTATAATGAGGTTTTAGTGTATTTGGTTATATTTAAATAGTATTGTTTTTATGACTATAGAGGGGTGATGGCCTTAAGTTAAATTTCCGTTACATTTCAGCAGGTTTCTACAGAATGAAACCAGAAGTAATATCTTCAAAATACAAATACCATTAAAGAAATGTTTCTTCTCAAGTCAAGCTTCAAAAAAGCAGACATAGGTGTGATTTCCCTAGATTTTCTGATGTGGTTTTGTTCTGTGTTAATCCTTGTCTCTTTAATAGGCATATAAAGGAATGAAAACTGATTATATGCTTATTTTTGCTAAAGCTGCTACAACGCATATGGTTATGACACCATGACATACACATTAAATTACCAATTAATGTCTAATATAATAAAATAAAGCCCGCTAAAAATGAAGTATTAATATCCTGGTCCTTTTTTTAAAAAGTAAATTTACTTTAAACTTTGCATATTAAAAACTGTCTTTACTTTGAAAGCTAAGTTGGGAAAAACTTCACCTCAGAAGTGGAGAACTTACCTTTGTCTGTTCTTTTCTAAGTTGCTTTAATAACGTTAAATCATCCAAATTCTTTTCTCTCTCTTCTCGGAGGTGTTTTACTACTGATGAAGTCTGAGCGATACAGTTTTTTATAACTCTGTCCCTACTGGCATGAGCCTCCATCAACTAAAAGAAAAAAGGAATGAAAAGAGAAAGATCACATGTTCATTTTTTATTGAGGTGTCGAGCTGTGACGTTGTACTCCCAAACATGTTTTAGTGTTTTTTTAAAAATACTTTATTTTTAGAGATATTTAGTATTTTTTAAAACTATTTTTAAAAACCTAATCTATGAAAGAGAAGACTGTAGAATTGGCTGCATCACTTAGAACCAGCCCAAAGGAAGCACCCTGAGGGGGAGGTGTGAAATCTGCAGTCTTCTTCCTCACTGTGCGCCCAGTTCTCCCACTCCTCCTACTATACTCCCAGTGTGAGGATTTTCATTGATTGCAGTCTCCTTGTCCTTGCACCCCCACTTCTCTCCTCATTATTCCATCCATATGTTCCTTTACCTGACACCTGGTCTCATGTACCTTTTGAGCAACTTCCTGTTGAGGTTTTTCCTCTTTTTTTTTCCTCTCCTATTTTTGATATGCTCATGCTGTCACTATGTGCAATGGAATCATGTAGAAGAAATTACAAAGTAAGTAATGTAGAGCAGCCTCAGTTACAATGAAGAAAAACAAAGAATGTCACATTTACGGATGAAAGACAGAATCCTGGCCAAGATTTTATTTAACAATTAATGAGGAAAATTGCATATGAAACAGATTTTGGTTCCATCAGTATATGTGATGATTCAAAGTAAGTATACCTAGCAGAATAATTTTTTATTAACGTTCATGCTAATGTAACAAATCTAATACAACAGCTCTCATCTGCTGTCTGACTTGATTCACAAAGTCTGACAGTCACGTTTTTAAATACAGTTCCATGATAATAGCCAAATTTTTATGATACTCCAAAAATCCGGAGAAGAAAAGCAATAATTCTAATTGGCACTTGTCATTATAACTAATGGTACTTAAAATGGAGGCTTACCTCCAGCTAAAATTTAAGTGGTAACTTCTTCCATGCAGTCATGTAATATCATTCCTTCTTCCCTCTGAAGAATATGTTAATGCTATGCTAGTAACAGTTATAATAGGGACAACCTAACCACTCCATAAGTATTCTTCAAAATAAGTTACGTAAATACATCTCTTATGTTATATTGGAATCCTGCAGTTGAGAACTACTGGTCTAATACACCAGGAAAGAATAAACCTTTGTGTTTCTTGACTGTAAAACTAAAAGTGCATTAATTATAAATTGAAAAAAATATATAAATTGTACCCAAATGAATAGAATTAAATTTTAAAATGCCCCATACACTTCACTTTTTAACTTTTTAAATTTCTCTAATATGCTAGCTTTTTCCATTGTAATGTTTAAGATTCACAAAGGTAGTCTCATGGTCCATGCTTCATTGGCTAATATGCTCCTTCCGTTACTTGTTCACACCATCAGGTACAATTTTACAGAAAATGAAAGGGGATACTGAGGTTTGGAAATCACTTTTCCTAAAACAGACTAAAAGTTAACCTCTGAGAACTAAGCTCTCTTAGTATCAGTGTAAGAATGGTTAAATAATTTGCTTTTCCAGCAATAAACTTCTGCTTTTACTATGCTATAGATCATGAATAAACTCTGATATTTTCTTCTAGTGAAACGAGCTGATGCACAGTTCTGATGTCTGATGCTCATGACTTAGCTATTTTGTCTACCCCCCAGCAGTTGATGAAATAGCACTAGCACCAACTAGAGATCTATCACAATGTTATCTTTCTATACATATAGAAAATTTTTTTTAAAAATTCAAATTCTGTACACTTTATTGAAATGTCCAATATTTTACTATTAGTCTCTCTCATCATAAAGCTGTCTTCCATGGTTGGTCTTTCATCACTATTTCCCTCTTTAACCAGGCTCCGTTCCTGTGGATACACTTGCCTACCATCCCTTCAAATGAGCTCCACTGGGAACCCACTCCCATATGGACAGAAATGACTGCACAAATCATATTCTACTCTGTGTTAACACTTATTAAGCATGGTTTGCATGACTAGCCTTCAATAAATTTCAGAACTAAGTGGCATATGCAGAGGAATATGCATGGACTCTAGTATAATTATGCCAAAGGAATGAGGACGTTTGATAACTAGTAAGACCGTTAATAAGTATACTAGAGGCCTCCCTGGTGGCCTAGTTAAGTCTCAGTGCTACCACCATGAAGGCCCACCATGACAGCCTGAGTTCCATCCCCGGCCAGGGACTTAACCCACATGGCACAGCAGACCTCTCTGGTTTTGCTTACTGCTCCCCTTAGCAGTGTATCAGTGTATTTCAGTAGATTTGCCTGTTCTGCTCCCCACTCTGTCACTGTGAATCATCTCCCCCGAACCCTGCACCTCTGGCTTACACCCTAGTTCTTCTATCCAAAATAATAAAAATCTTAAAAAAAAGAAATGGCTTTAAAAATAAAACAAAACAAAACATAAGTCTACTAGAGAAAAATGTAGCACTAAACCAAGCTTAGGTCACATGAGAATTATTTCTGATATGCAAAGTGTTTATCAAAGGAGTAAAATTTATTAAGAAAACTCTGTGAGGTAAAAGCAATGCCTCTAGTTAATGGAGAAAAACCTGAACGTCACCCATGTTATAACCACACTTCCTTTGGTTTGGGGTAAACAATTCTGACATGAAGACATCTGGGGTGGAAAAGAAGAATGTTTCAAAAGGTAACCTAATGGGGGCCTCCCTGGTGGCGCAGTGGGTTAAGCAACGCACTATGAAGCAAACCCAGCCACTGCAGTACGAGTTCGATCCCTGCCGCCAACTGGGAAGGTGACCCACATGGCACAGCAGACCTCTCCTGCCTCGCCTGCCCGCTGCTCCCCTTAGCAGTGTACTTTCATTAATCTGTCTGTTCTGCTACCTGCTCTGTCTCTGGTGGATCCTCTCACACCCTAAACGTCTGGCCTGTACCCCAGTGCTTGTCGATCCCTGCCGCCACTGGGAAGGTGACCCACATGGCACAGCAGACTTCTCCTGCCTTGCCTGCCCACTGCTCCCCTTAGCAGTATACTTTCATTAATCTGTCTGTTCTGCTACCTGCTCTGTCTCTGGTGGATCCTCTCACCCCCTACACGTCTGGCCTGTACCCCAGTGTTTGTATGCATAAATAAATTAAAAAAAAAAAAAAAGGTAACCTGTCAGGGGTGTATCTAAGACTTCTCCAAGTTTTACTTTATTTTACCTGAGCCGTAAGGATTTCTTTTGGTCTAAAATTTTCATCTGTTGTCTTTTAATCATTATTTTAAAAGAATGCTTTTTTATTTCTTTTATATTTGTGTGTGTATGTTTTACAGCTTTGTTCATTTTTGTACAATGTTTGATTTCTCCTCTCAGTTGTAGTTCCCATAAAATTCCCACCACCAAGTCACCTGCAAACCATTACTAGTTTCTTATGCTCTTCCCTCCCATTTTAATCCCTCTCTCTCTTTCCCCCTTCTGAATGTCTCCAATTTATAGTTGCCTGCTAATTTTTTCTTTTCCTGATCCCTTTTTAAAACAATGCTTTTTGATGGGATCTGTGCACTTTGCAAAACTGAAATCATGGCAGGTCCAGAAATTGATGCGCCCAATTCTACTTCACTGGTATCAAAAGTATTTCAACTCTTATGTTTGCTTAAATGGGTAGAATGAATTTCTACCCATAAAGAGGAATTACTTTTCTGGTCTTACACTTTAAGACTCCAGCTATGAAAGCAACACACATAGATCCTAAATATACCCCATCTGTTCAGTACCCCTGCCTGGAGACACTAATGTCAAGTCATGCGATAATTTGTATAGTAAGTTATAAACCTGGAAAAATAAGTAAGAAAATAAAACAATGCCTTTTGCCTTCAAGGAATACACAAAGTCAACAGTTTTCCTGACTGTAGTTTTTGGTGCTTTTCTTTCTAGAAGAAAGGTTGGTAATAAATTAACTCCATATTCTCATTTCCCAAACATCATTTAATTTAGAATTCTGACAATGACCCTAATAAAGTTTAATCATCATTAAAAACAAACAAAAAATTAGTAAGTTTCCGTCATGATATTTTTTGCGTTTTAAATCTTCCTGCAGAGAAATTCTGCAGGGAAGAGGGAGGAATTGGGATCAAGGCAGAGACGGGAAGAACACAAGGGACTATGGTGCATGGATGAATTGGTGGTGGAAAATCTATGGGGACTACACCTAGAAAACAAAGCAAACATTGTAAGAAAAAAAATTTTTATATATATATAAATTAATCTATTATATATAATAGATTTTATATATAATTCATATATATATATAATAAATCTTCCTCCAGAACTCCTGACAAAAGGATATAAGGGGAAGCATTCCATTTAAGCATATATACTAAAAGTTCATTACATTAAAGAAATACTACTCTAAATCACTATAGCACCAGTAACTGTTTTACATTTGCTAAGTACTGTTTCAAGCTCATATAATTTTTCTTGTTCAATGTTGATTTCTGTGTTTATCTTGGGAATAAACAATGTGATGTTAGAAAAATTTTAGATTGAAGGAAATATGCTTTAATAAGGGGATTTCATTGAAATTTTAAAATTTTTACTAATGGTATACTTCTAAGATTTAAAATTTCTAAAATTAGTGCTACAAAATAACTGCTGATCTTTAAAGAAGTATTATCATTAGAGAGTGCAACTACTCATTCCTTGGCTACAGACGGAAAAGTCAGAAACTAAAATAAATTGGGGTGACCATGAACAACATGGATGTTTCACAGAGTCCCACTTTTTAACCAAGACAATACTTAAGGCACTCAGTGTTACTTAGTGGCACAGGCAGTGTGCTGCAGGTCAGTTACCTGCTGCAAAAATATATGACAACAATTCTTTGCATATTATTCACTTCCTTGGATCCATTTAGGATGTAGACAGAGAAAAACCCAAACACAACCATTTCTAAAGCAGAAAGACCTCAAATTTAATATGCAAGGTTTTCCTGGTTCAACAAAGGGGTAAGAAATAATAACAACAGCAGAAGTAGCCAGCGATTATATATAAACATTTAGTATAGTAAGCACTTTAACTCAATTAATCCTCTAACAACTCTAAGAAGTAGGTACTATTATGACACCATTATACATAGGTTATAGAACATGCTGAAAGCCACCCAGTTAGGAAGTAGCAGATGTGGGATTTAATCTAGATCTGGAATTATGGTGTTAATTATTACACTGCAAACTTCTAGGTAGATAAGCTATAAATGGAAGCAAGTGAACAGATTATAGATGACATGGGTATTGGGGGAAGGAAGTGACCATAAATTTCTAGTTCTTTAAATAGAACTACCCCAAGAAACTAAGAAAACTATTGAAAAACCTCATAATAAATAAGGACACAACCCAGTCTCTGCTTCAATATTAGATTGTTTTCATTTAAGTCCACAACCTTGAGATTTTCTTAAATCATAAAAATTACCTGATCACTAGTAAAATATTATAATGTAGAAGTATCTGCTACAGTTAATGTTCTAAATTCAATTGATAGGAATATCCAAAATTTATCCCTTTTTCATCATGGAGAAATGAACTTTAGGTGTTAGGTAATACTTTCTTTATAAAACTATGACTTCAAATAATAATCTTGTGGTATAGCCTAAAAAAGCAAATTTGTCATTTGAACTTTAGTTCCCAAGTTCATGAAAAGATCTAATTCTATAAAAATATTTAACTACATCATTATTTCCTTCTGCTTTTGGAAATTAAGAAGAAATAAAGCAAATCTTTAAGAAACCATGAAAAATATATTTTATGAACCAAAGTCTTAGAAAAGGACAATCTGTGGCTCTTCTCCTCTCCCTATTGCCAAATGCTTCTATTCTTCTTTCTGATGAGTAAGGAATGAAAAAAGCTATAACAGATGTGAAGAGTTTTCATTATTATATCAGCTGTCTGACTTTCTAGGGTTGATTCTTTTGAAATACTTCCTCTTGTCCATCTATTTCACTTTCTCCTTTATTTCTTTGTACATAAACTTTCCTTAAGTTAAAGGCTGCCCATGAAGTGGGCAAAAAACAACTGTTAGGATTTTTTTAGAACCATCTCTTCAGACTTGTGCATGTGATGACATGTTTTCTTTAGTTCGTAGCTGTATCCAGTTTAACTATGTATCAAATGATTTCTTATTTTTTCCTGCAAAGAAAGCCACAAAAGAAGTACAAAAGAAAGACTCAAGATACACTTACAGACTCATAAAGTTGTTTACAGGTTTGGCTGGCATCAATTTTCCCTGCAAATGAAGCTGTTGGAACCGTTGTGTTTAATTCATGTACTATTCTGTCATCAATCGTCCTCATCACCTTGAGTAATTCCTATATATATTTAAAATAAAAAAATAGTAACCTGAATGGAAAAGTTAAGTGATAAAAAGATAGCATTTAAAAAAAGTAAAAGCTTTCCGATATTTTATAACTCTTTAAGTCAGGAGTGGGGAAACCATGCCAATACAGTGCTACCACAGGAAAACCTTTAGTTTTATTTTTATGATGACAGGTGAAATATGTAACAGTAATTCTAACAGTGGGCACCAACTCTGTTTTCTTGGCTCCAATGTAAAGCTGTGAAAAGAGACATCACTGGAGTCATATTGAAAGATTGGAGAAAGCCACCTATTTTAAATGGGGTCTGACCCTTGGAAGGCACCAAACTACCAACATTCCAAGAAGCCAACAAGAACAAGAACATTGCATTTGAAAGGACTGTTGATAAGCAGAACTCTGCCTACTTTTCCTTTGTGACCCCTCCACCTAACCATTTTTACCTTGTGACTCTTCCATCACCTCATACCCCATGAGAATCCCAGAAACATGGCTCCCTCTCTGTTCC
Source organism: Galemys pyrenaicus (assembly GCA_019455555.1). Lineage (NCBI taxonomy): Eukaryota > Metazoa > Chordata > Mammalia > Eulipotyphla > Talpidae > Galemys > Galemys pyrenaicus. The sequence goes on from JAGFMF010011454.1 coordinate 2,132,410, forward strand.
TAAATCTGTGTACCCTGAACTACAACTCTCTGCTATTCCCAAATAAACATGTTAGCTTCCCTACCAATTTTACTTACAAGGTTAACAAAGGTAAAATTGTTTTACTCATTTTCAAACCCCACTTGTCAAACATTGCAGGCTCTCTCCATCTATAATATATAGTCAATAAAGGGTTCCACTTAACTTGATTGTCACATATGCTCCAAAATAATCAGTATAATTGCTTGCTCTACTCCTCTTTCTCTATCACTGTAAAAGGTGTTGCTTGGTAGAAAACTTTTGGAAACATATATAATTATGTTTCCTGCAGAACAATTATTTCCTGCAGAAAATAATCAGTACCCTTTTAGGTCTTTAGCTTTTTACTGGGTTTATTTATTAATTTTGTAACAAAAATAAGATAAAATATGCTGCTAGAAAAGAAATGAAAATCTCTTCCCAGTTTTTCTGCTCACAGAACAAGTGAAAATTAGTTTTACCTTTTCTTAGTAACCCTACCTCACATTTCTCAAGGATTTCCCCACTAGAAAAAGCTTCAATTCTCAAAAACCAAACAGAAAAAGTAACCAAAAGAACAGAGAATTTAGAAAGACTGGTGAGCAAACCTAGAGGGCATTGTCCCCTTCCCCCACATTTTGACTTAGGGTACTTCTTTTTACTCATCACTAAAAAAAGGCTAGTCATCACTAGATTCTGTCTCCAGAGAGCTTAAACTTCAGAAAATATTGTAAGTTTGCACACTCCTGTGGAAAAAAAAAACAACCAACTCTCCCAAAACCATGATTACTAAAAAATCATCAAGAAAACAGAAATATATATGTTATGTTTATATATAAGTATATAAGAAATATACTTACTACTGAAACTATCTAACAAGCTGACACTAATTAATGTGTTAAATGCAACTTTGCTTGCTCTGTATCTCAACATAACTCTTTCCTTTGCCAAACTTAAAAATCCATGACTGAAAACACCTCTTTCATTTTTTTCCCTTCATCTGTTAAAATAAAAACATATTTTGTGACTAAAGTATTATACATTCATTTTTTAAAAATTAGAAAAAAAATTAGGTAAGTCCTCTAGTTAGCTATTATCAATAATTGAAAATGTCCCTTTACATTTTTTCTAATTATCTCAGAATACCTTTGTAAAATCAAGGTACTTTATAACATTTTAAATCCCTGCTTTATGTCATTATACAATGAGTGTTTTGCCCTTGTTACTAAATATGCCTTGAAGACATTTATAATAGTAACATAAATTTTCTACCCTTTAGAGGTACCACAGCTTATCTCAACACTCATTACTGAATATTTAGATTATTTCCAGTTATAATAACCAGTTAAGCCATTCAGTCTAAATTTTGTTGTCTAGATTCTGTTCCTATGAGCCTGATTTTTTTTTAATTAGAGATTTTCTGATCTTTTCTAATCTCAAGTGAGAAATGAAAGAGCTTGCAGGAGTTTCATAATTTAGACAAATGAAACAAAGGCAAACATCAGGTCTAAAACCAGTTCTACTCACTATCTTACCTCCTCTTCTTGCACCTTTCTTTACTTGACAGTATGTTCAAATTGTTTTATTGAAGGGGGATATGGCTACATAGCTAATGATCAAATTGAAAACTGGTTAAAGTTCAGAGTAAAGAACTTCAGGGAATGTCAAACTACATAATGTTTTGTCAAAGGTGAAACTTTATCAATGATGACACTACTAACAAGTTCTTCATACAACAATGGGAATTTATCTGCATTAAGCTGGTAATAGAGCAATCAATTTCAGTCTACTAATGGTATCTATGAATGTAGATCATCAAATATATAAATTCTACAGAATCTTTAACATATGATCAGGGACTTGGTTTTTAATGATAAATTATCCATAAAATTATTTTAAACAAATTTTAAATTTAGTTCCTTGGTTGCATTAGTCACATTTCAAGTACTTAAGAGACACATGTTGCTAATGTCTACAATATTAGCCAGGACAAATTTCCACTATCACAGAAAGTTCTATTGGACAGTATTGAATTTGAGAAAATGGGACAATCTTTAAGCTGATTATGTACTTGTACAAGAATTGCTGAGAACTATAAACTAGTCTTAAATGTAACAGAAAAGATACTAGAAAAGCTAAGGATAACAGGAAAGGGTAGTGAATTTCCTTCAAAATTACAGAGAGAGAAGGAAAAGAACAATAAACTGCCTCAGTAGGCACACTATCCTTCACTTTAGACTCCAAAGTCTAAAGAAAAGTTTGGGTGACTCTCACAGAGAGGGAGCAAATGAAGGTTCATGCAGGCAAAAAATGTTGTTATTAAATCAACTGTATCATTCCTAGGGAACAACACAAAATAATAGTCTGTACCTAACTGCCATACAACTCAAAATCAATTACTGACTGCAAATCTGATGCCTATCTCCAATAGCATATTCTCTCTCACAAAAATTCATCAGAGTAAATGGAAGAGGACCCTGAGCAGATATCATACACAACAAAGGCACACTAGTTCAGAGGTAATAGAAATAGGTTAAGGGTGGAGCCCTCCTTACAAGAGACACCAGAGCCCTCTCTCCCTCTGTGTAGAGAGGCCATGTGAGTACACAACAATAGTGGCTATCTGCAAAGCAGGAAAAGAGGCCTAATCAGAACCCAAACCAATAGTACCCTATCTTAGCCTGAAGAACTGCAAAAAATCTACTGTGATTGTGTAAGCCATCCGGTCTGTGAGCCATTTGTTATGGCAGCTCTAGCAGACTAATATCCATAAATTTTTGTTGTTGAATGTTACAATGGGATTCTAGACATTCAATTTTAAACTTTTTTTCTGGATTTTATCTCATTTTGGAAATAGGATATTTTCCAGGAGTGCTAAGTCAACTTATAATGGGAAAGTAAAAATTGCAAAATAAAAATTTTAAAAATCTTAAATTACAAAGCATGCACAATATAGAACTCAGAATAGTAGTTACAGAAGAAGTAGGAGGAAGGATATGGACAAGAATTGAAAGGGGTATGAGGAAACTTTTGGAGGTAATGATATTATTCTTTAAGTGAATGAAGGTTTGCACTATACATGTTTATTAAAGTCAAAACTCAGTTGAATGATGAGCTTTAGATTTTTGCTTTTCACTGAATGCAGACTTTCCAGAGAAAGTAAAATACTGAACTCTAGTTAATGATAAGCATGGATGTTTACAACTTATTTTGAAACATAAAAAAATTAAAACGTGAATTGATGGGTAAACTGAAAAATGAGTATGTGATAAAGTAAAAATGGCAAATAACTACAGAATTTAGCTACATGAATTCAATTGGATGTAGGATATTTTCCAGGTGTATCCTTGAAGTGCAATTGTACAATTTTTTTTCTGGTAGTGTTTCAACATTTTTATAACATTCGGGTTGGGGGGGGGGGGAAATGCACCTAATCTTTATATTGGAAGTGCACAATCCTGTTTCTCTTCCACAGTATTCAGTGTAGTGTTTTCCACAATTAGGTTCTATATGCAATGGTTTCATAGGTTTAAAAACTTTGATTAATAATTTGTGAGTATGTCAGTTAACCTTATTTTATAATTTTACCAAGCTCATTTAAGCCTATGGCATACATTTTTACAGCACTTTACTTACATCATTCTGTACCTCTGAGTCAATAGAAGCAAATGTTCTTGTACTCATTTATGATGTTAAATGATATGCCAAGCCAGTTCTTGAAAACTGATCTTCTGATTTTTAAGCTGGAGTGTTCTCCATTATAAACCATGTATTTTGAAAAGACCTGGAGAAACTACTTAAAAACTACTCAGAGGTTTCACTAACTAGACTCATTTTATGATGTTTCCTTATGTTCTGTGAATGGAATAGTTTTGCAAGACAATTTAGCTTTCACTCTACTTATAACATCTTACCTGACCTTCCAAAATAAAAATCAGTCTTCTTTCCCCACTGTCAAATGTTCAGACAGATATGAGAGCTTCTGAAATTTGATATCCTGAGATTCAATATTATAGAGATGGAAGACTACTTAACATAATCTTATTTTGCTGGTTTAAAAGTTAATCCCCAAAATGGTTAAGCGATTAGCTCAAGAGCCCCTTTCCCATAAATTTTAAGGTTACCACTGCTTAATTTTCTGAGTTCATGAACTCAAGTTAAATCACAGTAACAAGACCAAGGCCACAAATAGACTAATGTCATAATTCCTTTATTTAAGAATTGAACAGTCTTTTTGCTACCCTACTTAGGATTTTTGCAAGTATTTGTATTTTTTTGGGCACTCTGATCACATCTAAAGTCAGTTGCTGTTGTACTGATCTAAACTAAGAAAGCAGCTTTAGTGAAAAGGGTGCAAATAATGGTGGAAAGATACCTGAGCTTTTGGCTAAATGATGTTTGTGAAAAACTCGTCTGTGGAGACGCCCTATAAAAGCACAAAGATTACTACAGATAGGTCAATGACATATGAAATAACTTCTCAATATCTATAGTTAAAAACACATTTGTACAGCTATGATCTTTTAATTCATTTTAAAATTCATATTATCTACAGCAGCACATTTATGCCTACATTGGAACAGACAGCTTTCATAACAACTTGGTAAAAATCCAGGACCCTGTTATTCAATTCATAGGTTAATAATTAGCCCTAGAAATTTGGTGTTTGAATATATACAAGAAAGTCTTTTTCTTAAATGTTACCTTCTCTTAAGTGGTTGGAAAGGCAGTAGCACTGCATAGTACTAAACCGATATATGCCCCTCCAGACTCCAAATCATCTTCCCCATCAAAACCGTATAACTTATTCAAAGTTTTTTGTTTTGTCCTCAGGTAGACCGTATCTCCTTCACTTTCTTCTCGCCTATAATGCTAACTTTAAAGTTGGAGGGGAATGACAGAGACTAGGGATTGAATTCAAGATTGTAATAATCCCTTCCCACCGGATTCGAGCCAAGCTTCACCACCGCAGACCCACCCGGGTTTCCCGAAATGGTCATTCAAGGCCTGGGTGGCTCTGGAAGAACCATGATCCCCACGCAGTAGCCTCACTCCCTAAACACCAAGCCCGCGCCCCCCATGACCTCCAATGGCTCGAAAAATAAGCCTTGAACTGCCCGCTTCTCCCTCCAATGGCCACACTCTGCCCCCAGGCCAGAGCAGAGAACAGGGTTCGGGGACAAAAAGACAGAGAAGTCTGCAATATGAGGAAAACCCCATCACCTGGAACTCGGCGAACTCCTCACAGTTCACACCGCCACTGGGCGCCGCCATATTGGACGAACGCTAGGCCCCCGCCGCGAGCCAACCCCGCGAGGCGAAGGTGTCTGCCGCGCAGCCGGGCAGGAAAGTGTTCCGAGGGGAAAGCAGAGCAGTTTCCTCTTTCCCAGACCCTTATATGCATCGAGCCCTGTAGCCCTGGCATCCTTGTCGCTTCGACTCTCTTAATGTGTTCTTCTAAAACTGGCCCAGAAACTTGGGTCGAGTAATGCCAGAACAGGAAGGGATCGTGTTACTCTAACCCCCTTTTCTTACAGAAAAAGGAAACAGTTTCCGTATCACACCAACCTGGTGGCATGAGAAGGACCTTTCTGGAGAAGTGAGGTTTACCTAACCCTTCTGTTCCCTCCTCTACCTCCAGACCCAGAGCAGAGGCGCCTTTGTTCGTTACCTCTTGGGACCAAAGGAGACTGCAAGGGAAAAAGAACATTTCTGGCTGTGTTGGTGGCTAAGTGTTGAGCCAGGTGCTTAGTCGTGGAGATGTTTTATTTTACAAAAATAGCTAAGTAGAAGGCAAAGCGGGGAGAACACATAGTGATTGCTCCGAATAGCCTGAGATACTCCAAAGTCTCTAAGTGATGCACCCCAGGAGCCCAGTTACGCGTCTTTCTGCAAAGGCACAGAAACCATTTAACAGTATCAGAAAGAGCAGCGTAGTGACATGCTGGCTTATCTAGGCGTGGCCTCCGGGCTCTACTGCTCACAAAAGTTCTACGATGATGAGCGCACTACTTTCCTCTAGTCTAGACGACCGGTTTGGCAGGAACCGGGGATTACACTGTCAAGGCCCACGTTGGCCAGACTCCACAGGGCAAGCTTAAACTTGCGCGCGTAGGAACCCGAGGGCCGAGCACCTGCGGGAAAGGGGGTTGAGGCCATCCGCCCTCACCTTCCGCGCGTCACGCACGTCCCACACGACCCGTGCGTCCGGCACGCCCCGCCCACACGCCGGCGCGTCACGCACGACCCGCTAGCTCCGCCCACACGTCCTGCACGACCTGCCCGCCGCTGCCCTCAGGTTCCCCACCGCGGCGCTCGGTGACATTGAGCGCATCCTCGTCAACGCCGGCTCCCGCGCGCCGTCTCGGTCGACGAAGTAGGCGGCAATGCGGAGCCTCCGCCTGGTGGCGGGTGAGACGCGGGTCGTGCCGGGGAGGGCGGAAAGGTACTCGGATGCTGGGGGTGCCGGGATCCCGCGCTTCCCCAGGCCCCCGGTGAAGCACTTTGTCCCACCAGACCCTTCCTCTGGTGCTCGGAATTCGATCCCCTGGGTGGATAACCGGGGAGGAGTGAGCGAGCGGCAGGGCCTGCTTGGGAGTGACCCTCGCACCTTGCTCCCATCCAGCTTAACAGTCCCGTACTTTTTCCCCCTTCTACAGCCTCCGCCTAGCTCGGTTCTTGATATACTTGGCATCACGAGAACGCCGCATTGCCCGAGTGATACCGCTTTCCCCTCTTCCCTTTGTCATCCGTTGCTCTACTAGAATTTTAAGACACCCTTCTCTCCCCCTTCCTCGCCCCGTCTCGAGAGTTTTTATTCCTACTCTCAAGAGAAAATATAGGGTTTCTTACCTATACAGTGTTTTATTAGGCAAAGGGGTTTTTTAAGGTTTCGCCTTAATGAGAGTTGTGTTCCGAAAATGGGGGTGCATGTAAACAATTTTACAATTTAGTGTTTTGAGATTCTTAGAGTGAAGTGTTACATGTTCTTCAGTTGGTTTTCCTAGTAGATAGTTGTGTGGTGGGTGTTTGGAGTCAGCTTAGTGTTTGCCTCTTGACTCTTTTCTAGTCACCCGGGCAAATCTCCCTTTTTGGTCACCTTTATGAGCTTTGGTAAGATGTTCTGATTGGTCTTATGTTCTGTGGTATCAAGTTAAAAGTTGGTAATTCACATTTTAAACTTGGCTAATGAAATAACTCAGTGCATTGTAAATGAAGTGATTTTTCTTTCTAGCTATCCTTTACCTGATTTATTTTGTGTTCCCTTGAACAGTAACACTGGAAAACATTCTAAAAACTGGAGAATATTATTTATAAAACAAACATCCTCCTCCACTAAAACAGATTGACTTCATTCATCTTTGTCGAGCTAATTTGCCTAATTTTTTTAGTATACATTCCACACTACCTGTTATACAACTTTTCAGTAAGATAAGTGAGTGAATGACTTGTTCCACAAAAAAAGCTCAACAGACTGAGTGAAGGGGACTTCAACTACATAGGGAACTCAGACTGAGTGTGTGCAAGTATTTCATCTCACCTTAAGAAAGATTCCAAAGCCCCTTTTTAGACTTTTGACATTTAAGAACTTCACTGTAGGGTATGCAATTACATTTAAATTCCTCAGCAACTTAAGGACAGTTTCCTTTACTCATAGATGCACAAAGGATATATATGAGCAACAGTTTCCATATGCTCTCTGAATATTTGTTGTTTTGGTGAGCCAACTCCAAGTGATCTCCTCTCTTTCACCTACTTCTGACCATTTTAGAGCTAATCACATACACTATTTTCCTTGATTGATTTTTTTCATAGCAGCCCTTTCAGGTAAGCTTTATCTTCCCTCTGTTTTACAAATGATTCATAGGTCAGAGTGCTAAATCACTTGTCTAAGATAACTTTGTCAGAAAATATTACAGTACCCTCTGATTCTCGAACTGGTTCTCTTGGCTTTGTTCAGACTTATTCAGGATACATGTGTATATGTATTTGTTGTGGCTAGTTGGGTTTCTCTTATGTGAGATGGAAGAGTCATGAAATACTGATTTACTTGTGAAATAATAATATATATTCATGCAAATAAATCTCAAATAGATTTAACAAGCAGCTGTAACCAAAGGAATGGTTGATTAAATAGAAGCCTACCTCTCTCATCCAGAATGTTACTTGAAAAAAGATAATCTCAGGGAGAGAAATTTCAAATGTTTCATGTTAGTTAATTTGTTTGGTGTGGTTAACCTTTAGGGCAGCCCAGTTTTGCTTCTAACATACAAACTTAATGCTATTCGACATGGTAATAAAAGTCCCAAGTTCTCTCATTTTTCTAAATGATTTTTTTATATCATTGTTCGTTTTTGCACAATGTTTGCTTTCTTTTCTCCTGTGTAGTCCCCATTGAATTCCCTCCAACAATTCACCCTTGCTCCATAGTCCCTTGTGTTCTTTCTGCCTTCACTTTGGTTTCTTTCCCTCCCCCTCCCTTGCAGAATGTCTCTGATTTATAGTTGTCTCTTTATTGTTGTTATTTTTTTTCTCTGATCCCTTCTTTGGTTCCCATATATTCCTCCTATAAGTGAAACCATCTGATATTTTTCTTTTTCCTTCTGGCTTATTTCACTGAGCGTAGTTTCTTCTAGCTCCATTCATGTTGCTGCAAATGGCATTAATTTATAATTTTTGATTGCTGAATAGTATTCCAGTGTGTGTGTATGTGTATGTAGATACACCACTTCTTCTTGATCCAGTCTACTGTTTTGGGGCATTTGGGTTGTTTGCTTGCTTTACCAGGTAAAACTGTTTGTGGTAGGGTGTGTGTGAGAGAGCACCAGCTATCCTGATGGAAATTCAGAGGGAACCAGGCACCAAATGGTTCAGTCTTTCACCCCTATACCCAGGTGGGAGGACTGATTTGCATGCACATCAGGACTGCTATGGACCTCCATCAGAGAGTTTCCTCTGGCTTTGCCCTGCCTAGGCATTTACTATGGTAATCATTTTTCTACTAGGTCTACTGAACAACTGCAAACATTTGAAATGCAATTTCATCATAATTTTAAAATATTTATTAGATAATGCGAACTTTGCTCTCCTTGGGATAAGCATACATTTAATTTTTTTCTTTTTAAGGCTTAAAAGTGACTGATTCGTGAAACAAACTTTCAAAGTTCCTTCTTCAGATTTACTAAAAAACAATTTAGGACTAGGAGTATCCTATTTCAATGCTAAAAGAATTAAATTGGCATTGGCTGACTAGCCTGTGAACGGGGTAAGTATTTAAATTTAAAAATCTTTTCATGAGGCATGAAAAATGAAAATTCTGCCCCAGAAATAAGTTTCCTCTTCCAGCCAAGGTCATGGTAGCTACAGGCCTCCTGGAACACTAGGAAAAGAGGATGAGGCGGTAGGGCAGTCACAACCTTTCAGCAGGGTCGACCTTGGCTCTGCTCATTCAGGGTGAGATAGTGAGACAGTGGCTGTGTTTAGCAATGAAGGGCAGCCGCTGCTGTGGAAGAGGGGTGTGAAATGAAGCGAAATCTTTTCCATGGGTAGGAAAATGGTGGAAGAATTCATATTGTTTGTCATCAAATACTGAGTATTTAGAGCGTGCAGTTGAGACCGCACGTTCTAAAAATCCAAAGCTAGCCACATTTTGGTGTATGCCTCAGGGTTCTAAACTTTCGGTGTAATGAATCAGCTAGTAATATGCAGAAATTAGACATAAGTTAAAGTTTCTTTTTGGTAAATTAGCTGAGAAGAGAGATTTTGAGTCAAGCCAAAGACATATGTATTAAGCTTGCAGATATGCCCTGGTCATTCCCATACCCCATTTTCCACACACCCTCCAGCTGGTTGTCTTGAAGAGCAGCAGTTCTCAAGCATGGAAGCATATTAGAATCACTAAAAGAATCTTTATTTTTAAAAAATATTTATTTATGCATACAAGAACTGGAATCTTTAAAAGGATTTCTGCTCCCAGAAATGGGGTTTCATTGGTCTGGGATGACCCTGTGCATTGAGGTGTTCTTTTTGTCTTTTTTTTTAAGGTACTCTGGTGATTCCAATACACAGAGTTTGAAATTACTTTTTTATTGGTGTTTCTCAAACTTTAGAATCCATAAAAATCACTTGGAGGTCTTATAAAATTATTTTTCTAGGCCCCACCCCAGGAGCACCAAAAGATTTGGGGTGGAGGGGGTCTGAGAATTTGTAATTTTATGAAGCTTCCAGCCAAGGCTGAATAGCTTTCTTCTAGATTTTAGAGTATGTGGAATCAGTTTCCTGAGGTTAGTCATGTCCCAGATCATATCACTATTGGTTATATCTACCAGAGTATTGCAAGTTTCTGAGAAAAAGGCATCCCTACCTCTCTGCACTGTCCATGTTAGGGTTGGAAAGGATTTTTAGGGAAAGGGGCAATAGTGAAGAAGCCAGCTCGTAAAACAACTTCATCTCAAACTGCTACAGCCTCCAGCTAGCAGTAATACCCCTTCAGGCACTGGTTTTCAAGTTATGAACTCCCTGGACCAAGTGCCGTATCACCTGGAAAATTGTTAGAATTATAAATTCTCAGGCTCCATCTGTATATACTAAGTTAGAAACTCTGGAAATATGGTTCAGTGATTTGTGTTTCAAGTCCTTTGGGTGATTCTGATGCACACTAAAGCTTGACAACCTCTTCTCTGAAGATTAGGCGGCCATTTACCAGTCCGAACCTTAGAGACAGCTGTGACACTTCATCTTGACTTCCTGCCTGGGCCCTGGAGATGGACAACTGGTCAGCCCAGCCAGGGAAAGGCTGCAGTTGCAGCCAGAGGGTTAAAGGGCTGTTTTTCTTTTGGTGTGTATGTTTATTTTTAATTGTAATCTACCAGAGGATGGAAAATTACGGACTTGGATGTTTGGGACAAAATATTCTATTTCTTTGAGATAGAAAAAGGTCTTTGTGATACTATAACTTTTATACTTTAATATTTTTTGTAGTTATAAAATACCAACCAAGATCACATCTAGTACTTATTTTTTTAGTAATGTTTTTAGTATTGTTGGCCTTTTTAAATTATTTCACAAATTGGTCTCTTATTTCTAATGTGGATAATATGATCATATTTGTGCCAGACTTAATCAACATTAATTCTTTGGGGAAGTAAAAATTATTGTCATCCAGTATGAAGTTATAGTAAGAAAAAGTGGGAGGATTTATGTAATCCTTTCATGCCTTCAAGTCCCTGTTGGCCACCTTCCTCTCCCACCCAAGTGTATCTATTACTTCAAGTTTTGTTTCCCTTCCCATTGGTTATTCAATCTAGGCCACAGTGGCCTCCTGTTTGTGTTGACAAGACCTCTTTAGGGCCTTTGTATTCACTATTGTTTCTGTTTGAAATAGACTTCACCAAGTATCTGCTTGGTTAGCTCTCTTACTTGCTTTGAAAGTGTCATTCTCAGAGAACTTCCCCTCCCTCATCTTAAATCAGTGTCTCTCTCTCTCTCTCTCTCTCTCTCTCTCTCTCTCTCTCTCTCTCTCTCTCTCTCTCTCTCTCTCTCTCTCTCTCTCTCTCNTATCTGTGTCTCTCTCTCTCTCTCTCTCTCTCTCTCTCTCTCTCTCTCTCTCTCTCTCTCTCTCTCTCTGTCTCGCTGTCTCGCTCTCAAAATTTTCCTCCTCCTCCCTCCTTCTCTCTCTCTCCCTCTGTCCCTTGGAGATTCCAAGCACACAGATACTTCTTGTTTCCATCATTTATTTTTCTTCTCACCGACTCTGTGTTACCAAAACTGAACTGAGAGGCAGTTTGTCTTCTAGTCTACATTCTCTCTTCTGATCTAGTCTGTAAACCCTTTCTGTTCTAATTAAGAGGGATGGAAAAGAGCAGTTACACCTAAGGAGATAAATTTTTGTTTCTCTTACTATTTCCTCTTTAGAGAACAGAGTCCTTTGGCTCACTCATAGTTAACCTTGATTCTTTATGTATCAGTGTCTGCCAGAAGGGGATGGGACAGGATGGTGTGATCTGGGGCCTTGTACGTCACATTAAGCCAGCAGTTCTTTCCTTTTTCAAACATTTATTTATTTATGCACACAAGAGCTGTGGTACAGGCCAGAGCCACAGGAGGTGAGAGGATTCACCAGAGTCAGAGTGGGGAGCAGACCAGGCAGATTGACTGAAACACACTGCTGAGGGGAGCAGTGGGCAAAGCAGGAGAGGTCTGCTGTGCCATGTGGGTCACTCCCTGGCCGGGGATCGAACTCACGCTGCTATGTGGTGGATGCTTTACTGTGTGGTGCTCAACCCGCTGCGCAGTTCTTTAGGGAAGATTAAAAAGGTGCTAGCGCTGCATGGTGGTAATAGTGATACAATAGAGTGAATGTACTTAATGCCACAGAACTGTGTACTTACACATGGTTGGATTGGCAAATTTTGTGTTACACATATTTTACATTTAAAAAAAAAAACAAAACCCAAAACACAGTTCTCAAAATGTAGTTCCAAACCAGCAGTAACTGTTTCTCATAGAAACTAGATAGAATTGCAAATTTCCATTCTCCACCCCAGAGTTAACTAATTCTGAAATTGGAGGTGTGTGTGCCTTTAACAAGCCATTCTGGTAGTGCTGATCCACACTGATGTTTGAGAATCACAGTATTGAATAATTTCATTTTAATCCTGAGAGCTATAAAAAATTACTGAAAGCGTTCCATAGAATTCCCTCATGCTCTGGTAACATGTAATTACCTTGGTCAGAAATTTTTACACCTGAGGAGTAAAATTGGAAAGGGCTAAAGAAATGCCTTGAAGATTAATATTTTCACTAGTGTTTAAAAAAAAACAAAACACCCCAAACCTTGTTTTTCAAGCATCTTGCCAAATGCTTTCACATCTGCTTTTCCATTTAACTTTTAGGTCAGCCCTGGTGAAGTAAACAAAATGAGGCCGGATCTACTTTCCTTTGAGTATACACTGGCTGCCACTAGGTGGTGCTAACGGTGTGGCTACCCAGATCTAGGCAAAGCTTTCTGGGATCACCAGCCTAGAAAACTGAAATAAATGAGACTTCTTATGAAAGAAGTCAGATGGTAGGTGTTAGATGACTCCAGTCTGGGCTCTACCGCCGGCAGAGACACACAGAAACAAGAATTAGGCTTTTGGGGGATTTTTATTCACACAGTCTCACTCCTCAGCACTGAGAGCAGAATCAGACCCAGAGCACAAGGCTGACTCTCATTTTATACGTTTTGTTGCAAAGTAGGATAAATATGCGTCTACATTCCTTTCCCTTATCTAGGCCAAAGAGATGTACAGAAGCAAATCAAGCGGTAGTTTAATCCTGCATTATGTGCAAGGTTATTTGGTCTTATCTTTTTTTTTCTCTAGTTGCTGGAGTGGTTCAGGCACTCTTTATGAGAGCACCGTGACCTGTCCCTGCCCAGACTTGTTTATACACTTCTAAGTCCTAAAATGGAATTTCCTCTTAAAAAATGGAGGTACTTAGGTTCTTAGTAGGTAACCACACATTTTTGCTGGTATGTCATACATAATAAGAATCACTGAAAATCCGCTCCTATTAAAAGCAATAAAGACACTGCCAAAGATGATTAAAATCAGCTTCTCACAACTCCAGAAAATAACCAGAGGCTTGTGATCATCTGAAAGAAAAATGCCTGAGTCATGGAAAGCATAGCAAGCCCTATGGAGTTTGAACTGATTTCTATCTACTCAAATTCACAGTAGCATTGAAACCTTGAAATCACAACAACTAGGAAAACCAGTAGGTTGCCAGGCACTGAACAGGAAAAATGGATTTGGAGCTCCCCTTCCTTCCCAGGGCAAGAGAATTGTTACTATTGTGTTTTTGTTGTTGTTTGTTTGTTTTTGAGTTGACTCAAAGCTAATTCAGTGTGAACAGCTTACCCCCACGAAGCTTTTTAGTAAAGGCTAGCAACTTAATGATGAAAGACATTTAAGGAAGTCTCTGTCCAATTATTAGCTGCCCATTCAGCTGAAATGGAAAATAAATTTGCGTGGCAAAACACAACAAAGGATATAAGGGAATAGAAGTCAGTGGAATAGAATTAAAAATTCAGAAATAAACCTTCAAATTGATTTTTTTTTATATATGCAAAGACAATTCAGGAGGGGGAAGAATGGTCTTTTCAACAAATGATGCTGGAAAAACTTAGCATCTACAGGCAAAAGAGTGAGTTAGATTCCATACTTACAATATAATTACCTCAAAATGGATTACGTTCCTAATTGTTAAAGTTAAAACTATAACATTCTTAGACAACATAGGATTTAACCCTTTGTGACCTGTATATAGCACCAAAAGCTTAAGCAACAAAAGAAAATGGTTAAGTTAGACGTCATCAAATAAAATTTTCTGTAAGGTGTGAGCTATCTATACAGTGGAATAAAATTTGTCAAAAATATTTATAAAAAATGATAAATGCTACAACATGGGTGAAACCTGAAAACTTGTTAAAGGAAAGAAGCCACTCATAGGAGTTGAAGACCGTGTGCTTGGGAAAGAAGCAAGGCACAGAAGGCCACGCATTACATCATAAAACATCGAGATTTGCAAATCCATAGAGACAGATAGTATCCTAGGGTTGGGTGAAGGAAGTAGTAGGGAGTGATTGCTAATGGATTTGGGATTTCTTTCTGGGAAGATGAAATTCTCTGAAATTAGATAGCAGTCATTATACACTTCATGAATATAATAAAAACCACTACATTGTGGATTTAAAGCTTTAAAAGGATGCATTTTAGGATATGGTATTATGTATCAATAAAAGTCTTATTTTTAAAATCTTTATGCAACTAGGGGCCTCCCTGGTGGTGCAAGGGGTTGAGCACCGCACTGAGGGACTTCGCAGCCACTGCAGTGAGAGTTCGATCCCTGGCCAGGGAAGGAACCCGCATGGCACAGCAGACCTTTCCTGCCTCACTCCCCTGTTCTTCTCAGCATTGTAGTTCAGTTGATCTGCCTGTTCTGCTTCCCACTCTGTCTCTGGTAAATCATCTCACCCCCTCCTGTGCCTCTGGCCTGCATACCAGGTCTTGTATATATAAATAAATAAAATTTTTTTAAAAAAATCTTTATGCAAATATAAGAATGGGGTTTTGTGTATGTTTTTTCATTTGTTTGGTTTTTGCCTGCCCTTATTGCTCCAAATTGAATTTAAAAAGACCAACCAACTGTGAGTTTGGAATATCAAAGATACAGACTGTTTGCTCCCTAACAAATAGATTTAGAAACTTTTGAACTCTGAGATTTTAACCACAATTCTGTGAGGGCACACTCATTGCATTAAGGCAAATCTTTTTTGTCACTCAGAGCATTGTGAATTGCCAGGATCCTCACCAGGTTTATTACTGACTGGTGCCTTTCCCATTTGCTTTTCTGATCCATTCTATTTCATGGACCTTCCTTTCTTCCATTCCTTAGCATCCTAGATCTTTTTTGTGGTCTCCTGACTCTAAGTTCCTATTTCATCCCTGCTCTCTCATACCATGATGCCCCACTACTCAATATTACCCACTTTTCTATCACCCACATCAGAATAACTTCTGGCTATATCTGCTTTGAATTCTGATTACCAGGTGATGGAAATTTTTCATGGTCAGGCTAAAGCTAAAGACTGCTAATGGAAAGTAAGTCACAGTTGCATTATGACATTGCTAAAAATTCTAACTTGAATATGATCAAGCCTCAAAAATTTGATTAAAAAAATAGGGGAGTTAGAAGAATATGTTAACACTACAGGGAGACATTCAGCAAAATATGGAATAAGGGAAGTTCTAGATATTAATGACAAGAAAAAAAATGGAGATTTACACAGGACACGCAACCATATTCAATGAATGTACTTTTTAAGAATAAACTACCTGTAAAAATAAAATTATGCAACCCTTCGGGAAATTAAGTTAGAAATATTTCATCACAGAATGTTGATATCAAGGATAATTTTTAGTTGTATTAATAGTGTTCTTATGATTTTGAAAGCTATTTTGAGATGTATACTAGATATGTATGAATGAAATAATAAAAAGTGATTTGCTTTAAAATAATCCAGCTGGGGCAAGGCAGTAAATGGTGTTCAGATGAAATACAGTTATTAACCATGTATTGTTGAAAATGGGTAGTAAATCCTTGGAGATTTGTAATGCTATTTTCAACAGATGCTTAAAATATAGATTTTGAAACTTAACTACATATAATCATATATATTTACATATATAGTTCTGGGTATTTATGTAATTTTGAAGTTATACAATTCATGACTACATCTGTGGTTGATTTCTAATTAGAGGATTATGACTTGGAAACAATGAGGTTTTCTAGAGCCTCTTGTTGGCCATGGCAGGCCCCTTACCCAGTGTTTACCAGAATAGTATTAGCAACTTGGCCTCTTGGTTTATCACTTCTGGTTAGTTGCTAATCTTTACTTAGACAGATGGATCCCATGATACAGAATATTTCCAACAGAACCATTTTTGTTATGAAAAGGCACACCATGAGAAGTAATTTTTAAAAACTTACCCAACTGATAAAATGTTTATGTTCTAAAAGCAAGTATAGCACCATAAAGTAGTTCATGCATCTTACATTCAGAGTATTTTTAAGTGCGTTAACTTTTATAAATGAATTGTATACCTTGCAAGTTATTTCTCATTTTAAGACATTAGATTTTATTTCTCTGAAACATTTTTTTTTTCTTTTCTAGAAAGTTGTTTTAGGTTATGTGAAAGAGATGCTTCCTCATTGCTGAGGCTCACCAGAAACTCTTACTTGAAGAGAATAAATGGATTTTGTACCAAACCACAGGAAAGTCCAAAAGCTCCATCCCGTAAGTTTTCATTCATTTTTCTATTTTTGGTTTAGGCAGCTCCCAAAGATTAGAGCTTGGAATCAAAAGAACCTAAAAGAGGTGCTCATACTCTATCTTGTCATCCAGGTGTCCCAGTTGTACCTGTATTGGCTATGCCCACATGTTGTAGCTATGATTTCCTCATTTGTCATTTTCGTTTCTTAATTTAGACTGAAATATTTTACAGCAGAGTAGGTACACCAAAGGTCAGTCTAGAAATTATCTTTTAAGACTCATCTTAAAAATGAATCAAATTGAGAAATTATGTTTTGGGTAAAATATAACCAGGGCTGAGCTCTGACTTGAGCACTTCAGCTTTGCGTAGCCCTATCAACAAGTGAAATTTTTGTCACTAAGGGAATTGACTGTCGGAAGAAGGAATATAATACATAAACTCTAGGGTTCCAGGACCTGTTTACTTATTGCTTCTTCATGGGAATGGACTAGGGCCAGGTAGGTATTGGTGATTGAAAAGGAACTATCCTTAAGGATATTTATCAAGAATTTAAAAATATTTATACCCTTAGACTTAGTATTTCACTTCTGGGGATCTGTCCTAATTGTCCCTAGATGCAGAAGAACTTTGAATATAAAGGTGATCCTATATGTAAATAGGAAAATGATAAATATTAAATGTTATATACTCCAAGAATGATTAATTATGTGGATTAGTTTATGTGGATGAGCTGTTAGAAGTGGTACTTAGAAATACCATGTACCAGGTTAAAAAAAAACTTTTAATGTTAGAACAAAATAGGATGCAAAATTTTTTGTTGTAAGCACAAGCATGAGACATGTTCACATTCATATATACTTATGGAGATAAAAGTTAGTAAACACACCAAAATAAAATGATTATGCTATGACAAGAGAGTTAGGGGTGGTATTTATCTTTCTTTCTTAACATCCATATTTTAGGAATATTTTTTAGTGCCTTAAAATGAAGGAAAAAAACCTGTGGAAAGAATTGTGCCAAGTTCTCAAAGGGTTAAAAGATAAAACTGCAACAATTCTATGGCTGTACTTTAAACATTTTTTTTCATCTTTGGTTCTTTATGAGTACTTTTCTTAGTGACTTTCCTGTTCCTTTAGCTGTCTCATAAGCCAAGATGTAGAGGTAGGAAGGTGGGAGTGAATGTGACAGAGTTAACAGTCAAGGAGATGTTCTCATCTGCAAGAGAGTGTAGACAGGACATGAAAGTTGGATGAGGTTGTCCATTCTGTGAGCTGATAATGTTCTGTGACTCCCTCACTTCTCCTTTCTGTGAAAGACTCTTACAGCATGCAGTTCTTTGTGGGTCTTGTTCATCTGTCTGTCTGACCACTCCACTTGCCTCTGCTGCTTTTTTCTCCCCTGCCTCCCTCCCATCTCCATTTTTGGGTGATGCCCGAGGCTCAGCCCTTGACCTTCAGCTCTTCTTTATCACCTTCATTGACTCTCCCTTTGCATCAATGGATATCTCTACTCCTGACTTATTAATGAAATCAAATGAAACTGACTCGGATGCCATAAAATTAGACCCAGTGGATCTAAAATGGCATTCATGCTTTTTCCTTTCCTAACTGGCTGTTTCACATTTTCCTTATTTTGGTTAACAGTATTGCTTTTGTCTTAGACGTCTTAATTTGAGGGTCTTCATGATCTCTGTCCTTATCTTAATTTAATCTTTCTCCAAATTCTTTCAGTCATCCTCAGATTGGCTCTTTCGTGTCTCTTCTCACTGTTCCATTTTATCTCAGAGCATATCACCTCACCGTATTCTGGCCTCTTATTTGGACTTGTTGCCTACACTATCCTGTCCTTTCTTTCTCTCTTCCAACCAGTGGGCAGACAGATTTTACTAAAATATTAACTTCTTAGATGCTTCTAAGATCCCAAGTCAAGGAGAATATGTGTGACAGTCTAGGTCTTTTATAATGTATAATCTGAATTTACCTTAATATCTTTTGCTTTTTCTACTGAAGTCAAATAAGCTCCTCACTGTTCCCTTCTTATTTCATCCTTATCTTCATATCTTTGTTTATGTTGTTCTTTCAGTTTCCAATGGCTAGGACTTTTACTGGGTAGTAATGCTTTTACCTTGATGCTCACAGAATTTTATGACCTCATTTGGGATATGAGACATAGAAATTCCATAGAATTTCCATAGAAATTCCATCCAAATAGGGACTCCCTGGTGGTGCAGGGGTGAACGTCTCAACGATATCAACCTATCACCAGCCACTGCGGCATGAGTTTGATCCCTGGCCAGGAGCTAACATGGAATAGCAGACCTCGCCTGTCTTTTTTACTGTTCCCCTCAGCAGTGTATTTCACTCCGTCTGCCTGTTCTGCTCCCTACTCTGTCTCTGGTAAATCCTCTTACCTCCTGCACCTCTGACCTACACCCCAGTTCTTGTATGCATAAATAAATAAAAACAAATCTTTAATAATAATAAAAATGAAATTCCATCCAAATAAAGTTCTAATTAGCTTGTGGTTTCTTCATGTTTCTACTTAGCAGATAGCTAGAAAACATAAGTAGAATTTTTCTGTTGCAAAATTTGAAAGTCATAATCTGTAAGATCTTGTTTTGTTTTCCTCCTAGACACTTACAGCCACAGAGTACCATTACATAAACCCACGGATTGGGAGAAGAAGATCCTGATATGGTCAGGTCGCTTCAAAAAGGAAGATGAAATACCAGAGACAATCTCGTGAGTGCAACTTAGAGTTGTAAGCAGCTCTTGTGTTTCTCACTGATCTGTTTTAAAGGAAAAGCAGTTCCTCTGAGTCTGATTATTTAAAATCTTTCAACCAGATTTTAGAAGTTTTCACTGTGGCAGGTGTTTCCTCTTTGGCAAGTACCTGGAATAAAAACAGTGCTGGCAGATCTATGTCTTATCATTGATGTGGGAAGTGGATCCTGTCTCCCCTGTGGGACATCAACCTGTGGAGAGACAGAGACTTGGGACAAAGCTCCTGGACATTTCCTTTAACACAAAACTATTCCTGTAGCTTCTAGTTTCTGGTTTCAAGTCATGATTGAAAAAGATCTGGATTCATTCAGGACCATCTTCAGGATAGTAAGGAAGATAAGCAGTATTTCTTTCTGTTTACAACAGATGCTTTGTTTCTGCCAGTAAAAGTAGTAGCATGCTATTTTCACTAAAATTATTTCAGTAGGAAAGCACTGGTCTTTCTTAGCTCCAGTGTCCTCTCCTGAGAAATAAGAACATGATGGAAATAGCATTGACATCAAGCAAGTTCTTGCCAATGCCTTGGTTTCTTCCTGAATATCTCCAGAAAACAATAAGTTGTTATAAATTTATGCCCTAATGGGTACTAAATTAGACTTTGCTGTGGAACTCCACCCTCAGTCTGCCATGTAAGTGGTTCCAAGATCCCTTCAAGCTCAAAGTTCTGTCTACTGAGTTAGTTACCTTGGAAGGCTTTTCTCTTTGCCAAAGTAACTGTTTATCCTTATGTTGGTAGTTCTGAAGAGGTATCGCTTAACTTGCCCATTCTGAATATTCCCATTTTATGTTTTTAATGGCCCCTCAAATTTAAAATATGCTTTTCATGGAAATGTCAGTTCACTTAAAATAATATCCACATGGATAGTTTGTGACTGGTGAGTATCAGGTGTTATTTGAGCAATTCACTGTCCTTAGCAATTGTCCCTAGTTCCTACCACCCTGCAGACCCTGCTTCAGGGCCTGAAAAATTCTCTTCACATTGTTGCCTCACTGGGTCCCAGTTATTACATCAGATGTGTGTGCTTTCAGGGTTTGCCTCCAGTGTCCCAGACATTGTACCTCCTTCCAGACATTAAAAAAATCTTTTACTCCCCATGGTTTAAAAAATAATATGTGTTAATTGGGCCTCCCTGGTGGCGCAGTGGGTTAAGCAGCGCATTATGAAGCGAACCGCAGCCACTGCAGCACGAGTTCGATCCCTGCTGCCGGCCAGGGAGGGGACCCACATGGTGCAGCAGACCTCTCCTGTTGTGCCCACTGCTCCCCTCAGCAGTGTACTTCCGTTGATCTGCCTGTTCTGCTCCCCACTCTCTGTGGTGAATCCTCTCACCAGCCCCCACACCTCTGGCTGTACCCCAGTGCTTGTATGCATAAATAAATAAATCTTTAAAAAAAAATAATATGTGTTAAAAACTGGAAGGAGGATGTGGTTATAGAAAGCACTCTAGTTCTATCATCTAGAGATAATCTCTTCCTGTTGAGTAGGTCAGTGCTCTATCCTGAGCAAGTGAAATCCACAGGTCTGCCTTGAGGCTCTAACACTCAGGTAGTAAGAGCCACGACCCACTGTCTACCTGCTGATCACCAAGGTGGAGAGGGGACTTCACCTGAGACTCCCTTGTTAGGCCTCTTAGCTTTCATACAAGAATGATAATCCAACTCAGCTCTCTGTCAGGGCACCTGGACTGCACTCAACAGATAGGTTAAGAGAGCCACTTGCCCTCGAGCACAACGTCAAGTTCATTGTCACTTTAGCAAAACATTAGTTAAAATATAAACTTTAAAAGAGCATTGCTTAAAGATCTTTTTACTATTACAGTATTCTCTGTATACCTGGTTTAAGACAGAGGGGAAAAAATGGATATAGAGAGCAGATTGTTTAATTCTCCTCCATGTGCATTTTCTTTCTTAATTGCGCTTTGTGTTGAAACTTAGGAAATTCATTGACGTATTCATTGTCGGATGTTGTTTGAATTTTGTCATGTAAAATCTTCCGAAGAGGAAAATCAAACTCTTGTGAGGATTCTCAAGATAGTTCTGATGGATGTTTGTACACATGGATATGCACACACTGGTAAAACAGTTTCTGCAGAAATGCCTTACTAGGCAACATGCAAATCATCAGAGAAGCTCGTGGAAGCTGGAATCTTGGGCAGGGTGGACTCTAAACCAGTTATTCTCCTTACCTTACAAACAGTCCAACTTCTCCCACATTTCCAAAGAATAGCATTTAAAGTCGTAGCACTGCTGAGTGTATACACGTGTATAAATATTTCAAAAATTCAAGTCATTGATTAGATGCCATTTTACAAGTTCCCTTCCCAGTACATAAAATAATAATTTTTAAGTTAAAAAAAAATCTAAGAACCTAAGAGAGACATGACTCCTAGTTTCATGTTTAGCATTGGTTGCTAATGTAAAATTGGAGCATTGGTTGCTCATGTGAAAATAGAGATCTAAAATCAGGGCCAACCATAACAAGCATAAATTAACATACCTTGTTTTCTTCCCCTTTTTTGTTTCATTCCTGGCAACTTTGTCTTCATATCTTTTCTCTTTTTTCCAACTTTAAATCTGTGCTATCTCACTGTGTTTTATATAAAACACATGAGTTGTTGGTCTACGATACCCAGTTCCTTTTTTATATTCATAGCCACAGCTGCACTTACGGTTTGTGGTACACAGATCTTTCTTTGTATCCTTGGAAACTTGAGAAAAATAAAAGTTAACTCTCATGACCTCATTGACTTTTTAGGTTTGAGATGCTCGATGCTGCAAAGAATAAGGTCCGGGTGAAGATAAGCTACATAATGATCGCCCTGACAGTGGCGGGATGCATCCTGATGGTCATTGAGGGAAAGAAGGTAAGAGTGAACTTTGCATGCAAGGAAGTTAGAGGTTACTCCTTGTATTTATTCTCTGAGAAAGGAAGGCTACTCTTTATACAGGCAAAGAAAGAAACAAAGTAAGACAGAGTAGAGACAAATCTAGGACACTATGTCTGAGGATAAATTGCACATCCAACTTTTGACAAGGTGAGTGACTAAATTTCATATGAAGTAAAGAGTGCTTATTACACATCATAATAGTGTGAAACAAGAATCAGGGCATGGTGTACTTTGTGATAACTTCTTGCATGTCTTTAGGGCACTCTCTTCATGAGATTATTTTAACCTCACTCTAACTGCCTTAATCCTGGTGAATATTCAAATCCCTGGTCTTTACTTGAAGTTCAGCCCAACTGGGCTTCCTGTCTAAGGACCACTGCTCCTTAGTGTCATATAGGAACTTAAGGCCAAAAAGGTAACGTAGATCGTATTAACAGCTGTAACTGATGGAATACTCACTGTAGTGTAAGAAGTTTGCAGTTGTCTCATTTCAGTCTCACCAGAACACTGCAAGACAGGTAGTGCTGGGCCTCCTTGGTGGCCTAGGGGTTAAATCTCAGTGCTACCACAATGAAGGCCCAACACTACTGCCTGAGTTCCATCCCTGGCCAGGGAGCCAACCCACATGGCATAGCAGACTTCTCCTGTCTTGCTCACTGCTCCCTTTAGCAGTGTATTTTAGTACATCTACTTGTTCTGCTCCCCCTTTTGTCTCTGGTGAGTCCTCTCACCCCCCACATCTCTGGCCTGCACCCCAGTTCTTATACGCAAAATAAATTTAAAACAAACAAAT
The DNA here is from genome assembly GCA_019455555.1 of Galemys pyrenaicus. Lineage (NCBI taxonomy): Eukaryota > Metazoa > Chordata > Mammalia > Eulipotyphla > Talpidae > Galemys > Galemys pyrenaicus. Next base: position 2,155,688 of record JAGFMF010011454.1, read on the forward strand.
AATGCTATGAGGACGTCATTTATAGATGAGGTAACTAGTTTAGAAAGCTTCAGTAAGTTGCCCATGGTCTCACATCATCCAAATGCCAGACCAGAGCCACAGTTGAACCTAGCCCTGTCTAGTGAAGGTGACAGTAAGTGATTCTCATTTATTGAGTACCTTATTATATAGGAGCACTGTGTAACTGATCTAATCACAACAGTAACACTAGAAATCTGAGAGGTAGTTTCTCTTATTAGCCATGTTTTATGAAAAGGGAACCTCATGCTTAGAGATGTTCATTTTTCCTATCACATAGCAGCTAATGAGTGGCAAGATAAAAATTTAGAGCCCGTTTGTAAATTACCAAACATCATACTATACTATCTAATGATTGAGATTGCTATTTTTATGTGAAGTAGCACTGGTTAAATACTTGTTTTAGCCCTTTTCTGATACTGTGTATCAGTATAGAAAGATGTCTCACTTATATTCAGATATTTAAAAGGTTTTTAAATTTGATGATAGTATCCTTATTCTTTCTTCAGGAGTTCAGAGTAAAAGGAAATGAACTTTTGACTCTTCGGTTGTGCACTTAAATGGAAATACTGGCCATTTAGGCTGACCTGTGGGAACAGAGGGCATGTGTGCAGACCTGGGTGAAATTCTCTTGACAACGCTACTGCTGTCCTGCTTCAGTTTCTCTTCTTTTTCCCACTTTGACCTCTCTTGCTGTTCTCAAATTGAATAGAAGCAGCATGTGGACAGGACGTACAAGTTTCTAGAATTTCAAGCTTCATTGTTTTTGTATGTCTGATTATACTACTGAGTTTAAATAATCCAGAAAACAAATTTGTTCCCTAGGATCTCCTTTAGCATCATGCAGCGGTACACATGTGTATTGTAAAGAGCTCCTCTCCCGTTCTAGCCCATAAAATTGAACTATTCCTCTTTTATGGAACTATCAATTTCTAAAAAGTTGGTAAATACCATTGAAGAAAATTTTAACAATAGTTTAGAAGAAATTAGCCATGTAACCATCCTCCTCATCAGTTACTGTTCTTCTCTCCTTCCTCTCACCATACTAATACTTTACATACAAAATTGCACATATAAGAAAATGCTACCTTACAGGGTGCTAGTTTAACTTCACTTGGCACAGGAATTTTTTAATTGGTGTGTTTAAGTTTCTCAGAAATGAATCAGGTCACATGGAAAAACAAGGGAAGAGGATGGTTCCTCCCCCACTGCTGTTTGCCCTCAAGAGGGAGTAGTAGGATAGACACTGCTGGAAGTCATCTATAGTATGTTTGCGATCTCCAAAGCTGACTGTTCTTGGTAAAAGAGTTTGAAAAAGGAGCTAGAGGGAGGTGGTAGTATACAATGAGTTGGGTAAGGAGAGATAGTAACAAAGAAAAATGAAAGGATGGAAAACAGGACAGAAAGGGAAATAAGGTAGTTGGGGAAAAGGGAAGGCTAAGATAAATACTGAGAAGCTAGAAGACTTAAAGGCCACAAAGGAAGAGAGCTTGAGGGGTGGCGTTTCTGTTATGTTTGAACAGATGGGCTACTGTATTGTGACGCATTAAAGCCAGCAGCTCACAGGCCAGGGACCGCTGTGCCAAGTTGCGAGCATTAGAGCATTCTGTGCCTTCACTGCCCTAGTCCACCTGCTGTCATCAGTGCAAGGTATGATGTGCTTCCCACACTGGCATAGTCACCTGTTCAAATTTGTTTCACTTTAGGCTGCCAAAAGACACGAGTCCTTAACAAGCCTGAACTTAGAAAAGAAAGCGCGTCTGAGAGAGGAAGCAGCTATGAAGGCCAAAACAGAGTAGCAGAGGTATCCAGGTTGGCTGAATTTTGAAATCCAGGATATTGCTGCAGCAAGAATATGGTGTGAGGATCCATTACCTAAAAGTATGGTTTGCACAAATTTATACCATTGCCCTATTTCTGCTCTGGAGGTACAAATAAATTTTCAGAAATAAAGTAGTCTGTACTTTATGGCTTTGATCCATGTAAAATGCAGCCTCTCAGTTTTTTGGAGAAAATGAATGAAAAATGAAAGTGTATTTCAACTTTTTTGTATTTCAACTTTAATATTAACTCTTAGCATCAGGTTCCGTATCTTACTTTAAGTCCTATTGCCAAAATAATTTTCTCTAGATGCCAAAGTGACCTCTAGTTCTTTATTTGCCTCATGTCATTTCTGGAAAAAGTCAGTTGAGTACACAGCTCAGTTGCATCTTGTGGAGCCAACTGCCCCTGGTGCAGTGGTGCTTTTCAGTGCCCTGGAAGTATTCGAACCCACTTTGCCATCTTTGGGGGAGCCAGCAGACAAGCTTTTAGGACAGTGTCTGAAAAAGTCTTGGCAAGGTGATGGGTGTAGTCTGGCCATACATTTCTGAGGACTTTGAAATCCCAGCATTGCTTATACCTGGTATGTATCTTATTTACACTTTGGGAGGCCAAGTTGTCTCAGTGTGGATGCAGGTTTTTAAACATTTATTCTCACATGCTTCATGAGTACTTGTGGATGATGAAGCATCATAGCCATCCCAACCTGCTAGTTCTCCCTGGAGGGTTCTAACACATTGGAAAGTAATACATACAGTTGCTTGGGAACTCAGTTTAAAATGGTAAAATGTAATGCATTATTCCATCTGCAGCTTTATAGTCCATCTGATGGCATTAATGTTTGTGTACTTTGAGTAATTTAAGCTTAGCTTTTTTAAGATACCACATTCTTTGACTTTTATCATTTGCGAATTTATCAAAAGGAACTGTCTGTATTATCAAATTTCTTGATTATTTTGGCACATTTATGAATGTTGTATCATACCTAATACAATGTTTTAAATATGGGTAAGTCTTCATGTACGTCTTTTAAAAATAAGTATTTTTTTCTTCATAGAAAAATACCATTTTTAACTTGCAGAAACATTTAAGTGTTTTATCTTGGGAGTTGTAATAAAAATGTTTCATTAAGTCAAAGTTCACCAGTGTTACCATGCAGCATGAATTTACATAATTTATCATATGAGTCATTCCTGTGTTCATTAACTATGGTGACTACCTCTGTATGGCCAGAATTTCAAGACTTGCCAGTAGCCCTTATCACACTTCTCCCAGTGCCCTGACATTAACAACTTAATCATACCCCAGTATTTCTCATAACTTTTACACAAATCAAATCTAATTAGTACTGTCTTAAGGTAATATAAGATACAAAGGCAATATGGGAGTTTTTCCTGTGTTGTTTTCTGTTAAATTACACTAATTTTTGCTTAATTTGGAGATACACTTTTGCATGTTTATCATGTTTCCACAGGTAAAGTTTTCCACTTTATATTTCCTATAAGCTCTGTTTGAATAAAATTGATGTGTAAGGCTCTGGTTAGATACCTCTTAGTCAAGAGAATGAGGACTGATTACTTAAGTTTATTGAAAGCAAGTAGGGAATCATTGAAGTTGTAGTGCTGGCATCATTCATTGTCATTCGTTCACCATTACTGGAGTCCCTTCTATGTACAAAAACCAAGAATACAAAGATGAGTAAAACATACTTCTTGACTGTAGAGTTGATAACTTACTGGAAACATGGCCCATGAAACCAATACATTATCAAGTGGTAATGCTGTATCTTGATCTTTGTAACAAGCTATGGACAAAATGAAGCAAGAAAACATAACTTGGCTGTCAGCTGTGGTTGAAGTCAGAGAAGGTCCACAAAATGGTGATTTCTGAGCTAAGTGTGAACAGCAGTTAGTAGATCAGACAGAAGGGAAGAGAGCAGCCTTAACATTGACATTTAGCTTGCCTGAAAATCGGGGGGCACAACCTGACAAGGTAGTAAGAGGGCTTTCAGTAAATGCCATTTTTAATTAGTTTTGATCTTTGTAACAACTTAGTTTTTACTTGGAATGAATCTAAGCATGATTTATGTCCCAATTTGTACACTTAATTTCATGTCCAGTCACGTGGGCTATCACCTAAAGTTGGGGGCGGCAATTGACACACCATATCCGATCTTCCACAATCCTTGGCTTATGCTCTTACTCATCTGAGCTCCCAAATAAAAAATTTTGAATTTATTTCAAAATTCCTTGCTCCCTCAGTCATCCTGTCTTGTGAATCTTACTTCTAAATATTTCTCAAATAACGCCAATCCTCTAGAGAGGAACTGAATGGAAATATGTTGAGAGACATAAAAGATTGTAACAGACCTTGAGATTAAGTCAGATGCCTTCAGTTCGATCTTTGCTTTTCCAACTGTCTTGCTGTGTAAATTTAAAGTCTTAAGATCTAATCTAGGACAGTGTTTTAAAAAAATACAAAACCATTCCAAATTAGGAGACACCACCTTTTAAAGTATGCAGTTTTGCCAACTTGGCCTTACTTGTTCTAAAGAATTCAGTAATTACTTATCCACAGTTTAATTGTTTTGTCATTTTCTAATGCTGCAGATGCAATGATATTTTCTGTAGGGTGACAAGCTGCTGAGATTACAACATCTGTATGACCTTGCAGTGTCTGTACAATCTCTTTAGACTGAAGGTTCCAAATGTAAACTAGGTTATCCTCTGAACCAGATACAATCCACTTTCCACCAGTAACAGAGAAATTAGCAAATATACAGTATTTCTCATTCTTATGACCGGTGTACGTCTTCAGGCATCTGCCTCTAGTATAATCCCATAACTTAAGAGTGTTGTCCAAAGTTGCAATAAGGATATACTTACCATTAGGAGAAAATTTTACAAAAGAGATAGGAGGGTTATCATCATCCACAAGTGTTTTTAAACACTGACCTGATGCAGTATCCCAGATTCTACAGACACCGTCATAGCTACCTGACACTATCAGGGACCCCTTACAGTTAAAATGAACAGCAGAAACTGGGTCAGAATGAGCAGACAAAGTTTTAAGACACGTTCCTGTTTTCACTTCCCAGATCTTCACACTTTCATCAAAAGATCCTGAAACAATGAGGTTAGATGGTGGATTGAAGTTACAGCAAAAGACATAATTACTGTGCCCCTTCAACGTTTTCAAACACTGTCCAGATCCCACGTCCCAAATCTTTAGAGTCTTATCATCTGAGGCAGAAACAAGAAGACTGGAATCTGATGACCAGGCAACATCTGATATTTCCAGAGTGTGACCGTAAAATGTTTTCTCATGTTTTCCATCATAAGCTCCCCAAATTATAATTACCTTATCAGCAGAAGAACTTGCTAGCCATTCTCCATTTGGACTAAATTTAACTGATGATACTGCTTCCGTATGTTCCACAAGAGTAAATTTGAGAGCATAATTTGTTTTTTCAGACACTTGCTTGATCCGATTGGCTGATGCGAGGTCTGATTCTGCTTTGGCATCTCCTGACCCCTCAGTTGCCATCGCTCTGAAGCTCCAAATCAGGAGGGCGGCTAGATGTCCCCCTGAAACAGACAGACTGGTGTCTTGGCTTTCTGCCCAGCAAAATGAAGATAAGATCAATGCACTCAAAAATAAACGGTCTTCAATTACTCTAATTTCTGGATCGTTTTTACGGTAATACTAATTCAGAGTACGTCTTGGACCACTTCAATTTTTCCTCTTCATCCTTTGTAACAAATACAGAAGAAACACTACTAAAAGGGCCCTATGCTCTGCCAGCCCAGTACTATGTCGGCTGTCTTCCGAGTGCATAACGCCTTCGGAAGAGACGCCAAGCGGCGCCAGCTCAACGCTGCCGGAAGTATTTGCCGGCGCCCTCCCCCCAGCTCCGAAATGTTTCAGTACAGTGAGCAATCCTACCAGTCAGACAGACCTTAGGTACCTGAGCGTTGGTTTTAACAGAAGATTGCAGAAGCTAAGAAGAAACCCTACGTGGGCAAGTTATTTGAGTTTCGCGGTACGGGCTACACTCCCCAGTTCTGTCAGTCCGGACCGCCGCGTCCGCCACGAGCCCAGCGGGAAGAACGGTTGGGCGCATGTGCGGAGGGAGGCCAATCAACACGTCCGGCCCGAGGTAACCAATGGGAGAGGCGTGTTTGCGCCTGCGCAAAGGGCAGCTTCCGTCCCCCGCCCCGCCTCCCGCCGCGAGGGAGCGCTGGACTCAGAAAGTGCGACCGGGGGACGTGGCTGTGGCTGCTGCCGAGCCTGGCTGGCAGGAAGGTGGGTAGTATTTTAGAGACGGTTCACCTGCTTTTGCAAACCGTGACGTGCGAGAGGAATACTTTCCCGAGCCTTTTGCCGCGGGGTTCGGCGCAGGGTTGGGGTGTGAGCGCCCCAGGCGGGGGGCGTTTCGTAAATACAGCTGGTGGGGTCCGCCGCGGCGCGGGTGACCCGCGGGCGGCTGCTCGCTGGCGGTGCGGTTCTGCTCCGTCCGCTCGTGCGGTTTGTGCGCGCGCGCTGGGCTGCAGGTGGGCGGGAGCGTGCGGCTGAATGTACACTCAGATGCTGCGGGCTGCCTTCCCAGGTAGGTAAGTCCGGACCGCCGCGTCCGTCTTCTGATTTAAAAGTTTCCCTGAATGTTTCGGGAAGGGTGGAGTCTTTAAAGGGCCTTTCCTGACCAGTGTGTAGTAGCGTGACGTGGGGGTGCAGCGCGGAGCTGGCGTTAGTTGCAGCACTCCTTATGGTTTAAACTTCCTCAAAAAATGAGGAAAAGGAGTTCAGATCCGTACAAGTGCTTGAGACAAAAAGGGACAAAATCTGGTATAAATGCGTTAAAAGTTGGTTTACAATGGGTAAGATTACTCATAATTAGGGAGTTTAGGGAAATTTCCCTAATTTTAAAGAATATGGTTTTTCAAGTAGTACAGGCTCTTCAGATGTAAGCTTTAAAGACGTTGAAATGAGAATTAACTAGGTTTACCAAAATAATGGAAGCTTGACTGCTATCTGGTAAATAAAGAATGTCACAGAGAGGCAGTAAGTATGCTTTTACAAGTCAGAATTGAAGTCAAGAGGGAGATATCTCGCATTTTCTATCATTTTAAGCATTTGGAAACAAGGAGCCAAATATCATGCTTATTAGGGATAATTGAAAGTCTTCTTAAGACACGTGTAATTATTCCGTTTTAATTGACTAGTTAAAAACTTCATTACTTGACTACTAGTGACTTCGAAATTGACAGGAATCGGGCAGATGCTTTTAGTCTTATGAGTGCAAATTAGTGGTATAAGCACAATGAGGAAGGGCTGGGAATGGGAAGAAGATCTCAAAGTGGCTTAAAGCATCCATGTATATACATTAGGATTCTTTCTAGCTATTGGCAAGGACATAATGCACCTCCCCTCCCTAACATTTTTTTTAAAAAAAACTTTCTCCCCCTTTTTCTTAAAGTTCAAATTTTTTGTACGATTTTTTTTTTTTTACTGGAACTCTTACACTCTAATTTCATCAATTGAAACTATTCCCATTTGTGTTAACTCTAAAAGTAAATTTTAAAGTACTTCCGAGAAAAAATTCTAGGCTTCATTTCAAAGAATTTTAAGTTTTTACAATAACTGCTCTTGGAATTTCTTGACATTTCTCCAGAATTTGACTCAAGAAATGTCCAGCATCCCGTTTCTTGATGTCACAGTTTGTTTACAAATAAGCATCAGGAACTCATGTAAATTAAAGCTGTGAATTTGTAATTCTTTATTCATTAGTTGTGTTGTAAATCTAATACGTAGTCCTAATATTGCAGTCCTTATGAAATAAAATTTCAGGCTACTTTCTTGCCGGGAGGGGAGCATCACTTACTGTGGCGTGTGCACGTGTAGGAACAGGGAACAAAAATACAGGTGAATCCACAGTGACATAAACCCTAAAGATTAAGATTTGGGTTCTTAAGCAGTGCCTTATATGGTGCTGCTATTTTTAACAACTTCTATCTCGGCTGCCTTTAATAAAATTAGGAAGTTTCCTTCCCTGTAGAAATTAGCTTTTAATTTCCCATACAAGTTTTAGAACTGGGAATCTCATGTGGCTGGTTTATTCTACTTACCCTTCAGTGTTGTTTTCAAATAGTATAAGTAGAAACAAATGACAAATGAATCTTTTTAATTAAAAAATGATTTGTCAAACCTGACCATAACCTGGAAGTGATACCATATTAAGGAATGATGACTTCCTTACTAGACTTGGTACCAAACCCAGTCCTCAGAAGTCAAGATTCATAGAATTGTGTTCTTTGTTCATACTGAGTTGCTGAAGACCACTTATCCATTTAAATATTAATGTTTAATCGGGTTAAATATGGGTTATTTATTGTGTAAATCGATACACTTTTATGTGAAAGGGGACACTTTCACATAATTAGCTGTTACTCTAAAAATTGGCTATTATTAGCTGTTAACCTAAAAGTTGGACTGTCCCTAGCAAACCAGTCGTCAGACTCCTGTCTTCTTGAGGATGGTTTCATAATTTACATCTTAATCTTGAAAAATTCTCTTATATAGTGGTTACAAATTAGCCTGCTCAGGTCTCTCAACCCTGCCTACCACTGTGGTCCTCTGTCTCTTCCTTACCTTTATCTCTTAATAATGGTGGGCCCACGTGTTTTCGATAAGCCTGTCACCTCGCAGTGTGGGCAGCCACTGCACTCCATTGATTCCTCAAGTTAAGCGGGTAGTTAAAAGGACACAGGGCTAATTTTGGTTTTTGCAGAAGCATTCAAGGTCACAGAAATGACTTTATAATGGAATTTTTAAATTTTGAATTGGAAAAAACTTTCAAAAATGATAGTAAAGAATCATAAATGAATAGTAAAGAATCATAAATGAAGGAATACACCATCATTCTGTTTCTACTACCTGTCACTTAAATTGGAGGAATGGGTAAAGAAATTGCCTATTCCTCTGAGAGGAATTTGACTTCTTTGGTAACTAAGCACCCTTGGCTATTATCACAGTCTTTGAAGTATTTCATGTCTGCTTAGTGCAAGGTCTACCCCAAGGTGCTCATCACATTCAAATACAAAGAATCATTAGAACCATTTAAATGAAAGTTTCTCAGAGTACTTTGGCACTGCTTTCCATGCGCGTTCATCATTCTAAAGTCTTTACTTCTATGTCATTTGAGTGAGTGTTTTGCATTTGAGTGTAAGTGGCTCATTATTAAAATCAGTCTTTGGAATTTTTTTTTTAACTTGTGTTGTTTCATCAGGTCATTCAGAATTTTAGCACCACAGAACGATGTTGGTAGATCCTTTGAGTGCATGTAGAAGCCAGTATATATAATCTAGAGGCAATATATGTATGAACTTAGTTATTTTAAGGGTGCTGCTTATGAGGAAGAGTCAACAAGAATGATCCAACAACAAAAAGAGCTGGCCCAGCTGTGGCTGTTCTAAGTTCTTTTCTAGGGCTTCCTAGCTGAAGAGCAGAATTAAATTTGATAGAGAAACTAGGCCAGAGAGGCTCAATTAGACAAGCCTTTATTTAACCTATAGGAAAGAGAGACTTTTGTCTACCTTTCTAGTTGAAACAGAACAGAATTTGTATATGTTAACCACTTTCTTCTGATATCCTGCCCACTGTTATTACCTTACTGTTTATGTACTGGTATGGCCTTTGGGGTTCTAGTACTTTACCTTTTAAAATACCAGCAAAAAAAGGTAGCCCAACATATTTCCTAACTGGGCAGTTATTCTGCTCATCTCACAACAGAAATAGCTGTTGATGTCAGATGGCAAGAAATTCAAACTTGAGTAAATCTATCTCTGCAGATGAGTAAGTTTTAGAATATAGGATGTAGTATGAAAGGCAAACAATGCTCCATTCTAAAAGTGGATGATTTTTCTTACTGAACGTCATCTTTTGACATCACAATTTACAATATGTATAAAAAGCCCCAAGCTTTAGAATAGCTATGATTTACCTGGTTAAAGAAAAAAATTACTAATCAGCAAAAAGGAACAGTTCTTTAACCCAAGTTCTTTCATAATGAAACCCCAAACTGGGGAATTAAATACTGAAATGTTTATTGAGCACTAGAGAAGTTTAAAGTTGCCCATGTATGGTCAGGTTCAACATGATTTAGTTTAAAATATACTGTTTTTTTTCTTAGGCAAAATCAGCAACAACCTGGAATAATTCAGATTTACTATGGGGTAACTGTCAGTGTTTATACCTGTGACAATGATGATGAAAACGACCCAGAGCCTAGTTAGCTTTATCTGGCAGATGGCAGAAACAGTCCTGGGACAAGTGTTTGTTGTTGTTGTTGTTGTTTTAAAACAATACAGCTGACAAAGATAAGTTTTAAACTGTTCTAATTACTCAGTGACAAGAATGTGAATTAAAGTGTTCCATGAAGAACTGTTTCCTAATCTCACCCTTCTTCATATAGAACATCTTACCTTTACTAGTCTTTCTCAATCTGACCACATTTACCGGATGGTACTGAAGATACAAAGTGCCTTTACATCCCAAATGCTCTTGATGCATTTTTTCCTTCCCACCAAGGTTCTCATTACAAGCAGTATACTTTTAAAGTTTGGAGGAGGAAAGGGAAAGGGGACAATCAAACCACTTCTCCCTACCTCTATCAACAGATAGAACTGATGTTTTCCTGTACTGGACGTTACATGCTTTTGTGTTGAGTAACATCTTAGTGATTTAAGGGCATTATTCAATAAATTGAAATTAAATTAATAGTCTGCCAGGCAGAGCTAAAAACAGAACTGGCACTTACCTCCTAAAATATCTCATTACCATAAATGTAGCTCTATCATTTCCAACAGTTAGGCTGGGATTTAACTTTTAGTCAATTCCAATTTTTACATTTAAAAAAAAAAGCATTTTATTACAAAATTTAGCTCATCTCATAGCTCACAAACTTCTAGGACATGAGCAAGATAAAATCCACTGTTTTAGCTAGAAAGTAGACCACATTAGTTAAATCAACTTTTCTTTGTTTTAATTCATCACTGAGACACCTACAATCACTAGCAAAAATTTCCAATCTACATTACTCTTGCTAACGTGGGAAATGCTTTGTGTGCTTTAGATTTTTTTCATTCAAACTAGTTTTTTGCCATAATGAAGTATTTTAAACTATCCAATAAAAGGTACATAATTTAAAACAGTCTATAGAAATCACGTATTACCAGTAATTTACAATTTAAAAAAACTCAGCCACAAAAAAGGTCAAAGCTAAAAACAAGATTTTTACTATGAATCAGTGCTTCTATTACCCTTCTGAAAGAAGTATATTTTAATGTGATGTAAAGGCAACATTGAAAGTTTTTAAATTAACCACCTAATTTGCCCCTATAATTACAAAGAATCAAAGTCTTTTACAGGTCAAGTGCAGTAAACTAAAATGTTCTTTCAGCACAAAGCAGCACTAGAAAAAGAATAGTTATCGATGAGAGTTGACTAGTTTTTGCAGTGGCTGCTCCATCAATAACAGAGGGACAGCAGGCGGTATCCATCCAGAGCACAGACACAACTACAGACTAGATGCGAAGGATGCTTCACACACTTGGCTGATAAATGTCCTTTGTCTTTGTATCTTTCTACTTTGAATGAAGTGGATTTGTTAGTTTAAATCAGGTCACATAAATTGGCTGCTTAAATAACATGATGAGGTATGAAAGCTCTGAGTATCCCTAACATTCAGTAGGATTTACCAGAGATGTATAATAGCTTGTCAGGGGAAGTCCTAAAAAGTTACACTTTGGAGTTATAATAAATCCTAGAAAGAGGACAAGATTAAAGAGTTTTAAAAGGGTATTCTCTGAAACAGAAATAACTTTTCCTTCAAAATTCATTTTCAATAGCACATAAACAAAAAAATCTTCTCTGATAAGTGTGTCCCAACATTGAGTCAAGATAGCCAACTAGCACCAAGAAGTCCTGTTGAACTCAGTTGCAGTTCTCTTGGCAATTAAGCTTATTTTTTTTTTCGTTCCAGTCCATGTACAAATGTGGATCACTGAAGACAGTACTGGAAGCGCCGTTTGCAGGTATAGATTGTAGCCATCATTGGCTGAAAGGTAGAAACTGTTTTTATTTTGAAGGTGGGGGAGGGACCTGCCTAGTAAGTACAAGAAAGAAATGGTAAGGTAATAATGAGGTCATAAGAAAAAGATCACTGCCCTTATTTAGGTTAAACATATCATGTTGAAAAAGATGGTGGTTTTGGGTAAGAATGCTACATTAAAGGGGTCAGATATGCAGCAAGAAAATATTAAAATCAAGCTGCAGCCAACTCAAAAAAGAAATCCCCTAAGTAACCCTTAAAAGCATGTGTTATCTGCCAGTCACAGAGGGTTGAAAAAGCACCTAGGGCGAACTCCAGTTTAATGAGGACCTTGATCAGGACCACAAAGCCTGAAACATTTGTGTCAGTGCAGAAACACAGCTCTAGTCTAGTTGGGAAAATTAGAGGGTGGTTTGATTTTTTTTTTTTTCCCTGCTTCTTTTTCCTTTTTATTGAATTACAGGTATGGTTTTGATTACTAAGGATTCTAAATCTTCATACCAACATTAGAATTGAACCACTTCCAAATCCTAAGACACATAAGACCAAAGAGAAGCAAAATAGTCATACAAATTAATATGTGCTCCTCACTTTTCTGCACTAAGGGAACCTCAAACCAGTATTATATTTAAGAGTCAAAGTGTTAATTCTTCAGCATTCACAACTAGAAAGCACATTCACTGAAGGCTGAAGGTGAGGGAGCGGATGGTTTAACTTTAATATCTGTGAAGAATGGCGCCAAGAGAGGAAAGAAAACCATCCAATCTCAGTAAGGAGTAATGCAAACTTGGCTAGAAAAAGCCATCAGGTAATCCAAGGGTTCACTGTGGAAGAACTCATGAAAAGTACTCTGAAGTATTCACAACAGGTCTACAACATCTCCCTTGTTGCAAGTAGTTGTGTGAAATTCAAGAAAAAGGTTTAGTTTCATCCTTTAAAGTCAGTATTTTTTCCCACTTTAAAGGGAATGAGGAGGAGTCCTCTTTTTCCCCCACAAAAAAAGGGAGTCACATTAATATGTGTATATTCCCATGACTCTCATATGAGTGCAGATCTCCAAAGCCTAGGGATTTTCCATAAAAGAGTGGGCCACTCTGGTTACCCTTTTATTAGAAGGGTACTCCACCACAGAGAGCCAGAGGTTTTCCAGATGTGTAAGAGAGCAGGTGCGCAATGCAAGCAAATGAGCGCAAACAGTATATGGAAAACATTTGAGAAGTTAGCTCCATGAGGACTGTGGGCTCCACAAGAAGACTTGACTGGGTAGCCTGGTTTGACACAGGAACATGAAAGCAGAGTATTGCTTCAAAGCTGGAAACCTTCCATAGGAGCCTCACATTGCTGGAAGATGTACTGCTGCTGGCTAAGGTCAACCTGGGGTGCAATGCTGCTGTCTTCATCCTCAGTTCCGAAGTAATGCTCAATAAGATCAAAGGCTTTCTGGTAGATCTCCTGGTTTTCATGACTCTGTAAGAACTCAATTTTATCCAGACCTAGAATGAAGAATAAAGGAAAATGTGTTGTGTATCTGTTGGAAATTCCAACAGAGTTGTATTTTGCTTTTCCTTGATGGAAAGGAAGAGCCTCTTTTCTACTTAAATCCTAAATATTATGTAATAGCATAGAAAGTATTACTAGGACTATTTATCTAAATGCTTGAATTAAAAACTGACATCTTAAACACATGCAAGCAACAGTCTATCTCCAAAAAGCAACATTTTAAGGGAGAGGGGGGAAATAGGGACATCTAAAAAAGATCTCTCCTGACAGAGGAACATTCCAAAATTTTTTATGCTCAGCAGGTACAGCTTTTATAGTCAAGACTTTTTTTTTAAATGGTAAATTACTAAAAGATCATTTTGGAAAAGAAATCTCATCTGATGAATTTGAAGATGAATATACCCTAAGAGCCCTAATTCCAATCTCAGGAATAAACCCTGGAGCAGTGTTTTCAACTCTGACTATCCATTAAAATCACTTAGGGAACTTAAAAGGCTTTAAGTCTGTTGGTTAACCAATGATTAAAGCCTGAGATTGAAAGAATGAGGAAACTAAAAGGTTAATAAACTCAGGAACATTTTAGGAACACAGGAACTGGAGTATACAATTCAAAATTAGACATCTAAACCTTGTTAAGAAAGCAGTAGTCAAGCACTGTGTACAGCAGTTTGGGATGCTCTGGGGGCTTGGATCACAGTCAGAATATTAGAAGACCTCCTACAAGGGCAAGCAAAGTCAGGAAACTGGCATGATCAAGTGTACAAATGGCAAAAGTGAGCACCCCAGGTTGAGCAGTTAAAGACACAGCACTATGAAGCTATCCACAGCCACTGCAGCATGAGTTCAATCCCCGGCCAGGGAGCTAACCACATGGCGCAGCAGACCCCTCCTGTCTTTCCTGCTGCTCCCCACTGTCTCTGGTGAAACCTCTCATGCCCCACAGCTCTGGCCTGCACCCTATGCATATATTTTTTTTTAAAAAAAAATGGCTAAACTAAAGGGCATTCTGTTCTTTTTACGCCTACCAATTCAGCATACTAAGTATCATTTAGAGCAGTTTTCATTCAGTTTTGCTAATGACGATGTAGACAGCCTGGAAAGCATAGAAAGAAGAAAATTTCAGTACATCATCAACCACTCTTACCATAAGCTTCTTCAATCAGAGCACAATAAGGGTTAATGCCAGTGCCATTCCTTTTGGCTTCTTGCTCTCCAAGCCTCAGGATATTTTCCAGTCCATTGAGCGCAACCTGTACAATCTTGGAGTCCATGACTGTGAGGAGATCACAGAGTGGCTTGATGCAGCCCAGCTCTACAAGGTACCTAAATGAATACAAAGAACAGTTTAGTTAAAGCTTTTAAGTTAATAAAACTGGTGGCTACGTCAACTTCAAACTCAGCTAAGAGATATACATAGGTACCCATTAACCCAGGAAGACACATACTTCATCACAAAAAAAGCTACCAATAAATTAATCCAGTTCATCGGCACCATTTCCATCCTTAAAATCCTTCCACGACAATCTAAGAAACTTGAATGTTCACTCTAAACGTGAGCAGTTTATCAAAATAGTGTACTTTCTGACTAATTCATCTTTGTTTCTTCAGGTATAACCACACCTCTGAAACATGACACACATGGTGTCATGTGGATAGAAGACCTGAAATACATGTGATGTGATGAAAAGGGAACCTTCTTATACCACTGGCAGGACTGAAACTGGTCCAACCACTATGGAAAGCTGTGTGGAGGAGCCTCAGAACACTAAAAAAGGATCTATCATATGACCCAGCAATTCTACTCCTAGGAATCTACATTAGTGAACACAAAAACACAAAGGAAACTTGCACTCCTATGTTTACTGCAGTACTATTTACAATAGCTAAGATACAGAAAACAACTTAAATGCCCCAAAACTGATAAATGATAAAGAAGCTGAGGTATAGATACACGATGGAATACTATTCAGTGGTCAAAAAGGTATTAGACAGCTTCGCTTATATGTGAAATAAAGGATCAGAAAAAAGATAAAACTTGTAAGCTGACCATAGATCTGAGGCACACAGCAGGGAAGATGGATCATGGGTTCTATGGTAAGTGGGAAAGTTACAAAGATGACAACTGAGAGGAGAAATCAATGTCCCAAAATTAACAATGTAAGAAAATAAAAAAGCTCTGAACATAAGCCACACCAAAGATATACTGGTGGCAATTAAGTATTAAAAAAAGAAAAGATGCGGACCTCCCTGGTAGCACAAGGGGTTAAGCACCGTGCAATGAAGCAGCCACAGCTACTGCAGCATGAGTTCAATCCCCAGCCAGGGAGGGGACCCACATGGCACTGTAGGCCTCTTCTGCCTCACCTGCTGCTCCCTTGACTGACTTTGGTCAATCCACCTGTTCTGTTCCCACTGTGTTTCTGGTGCACCCTCTCACCCCAAAACCTCTGACCTGTACCCCAGCACTTGTACACAAAAATCTTAAAAAAAAAAAAAAAGGCAACGTCCTATTAAATGTCACTAAGGGGCTGCAAATTAAAACAAAATGATGACTAAAATCCAAAGCTGACAATACCAATGCTGACAAGAATGTGAAATGAACATTCTTTTTGCTGGTGAGAATACAAAGTAGGGTAACTACTTTCACAACTTTTTTTTTTTTAAATCCTTTCCATGTGCTCTAGCAATCCCACTCATAGACATTTACATGATTAAGAAGTTCACACACCTGTACATGAATACTTACAACAGTGTTATTCACAACTGCCAAAAACTAGCAGCAACTAGGATATTCTTCAAAAGGTAAGTAAACTACTACATCCAGACAATGGAATATTATTAAGAAATGAACTGCCTAACCATGGAAAGACATGAAGGAACTTAAATGCATAACATTCAGTAAAAGCTGTTCGTATGAAGACTACAAATATACAGAGTCTGGAAAAAGCAAAAGTTTAACAGACAACAAACGTCACCAGGGACTTGGGGATAGAATTAAGGGAGTAATTGAGAAAAGGTGACACACTGGGAACTATTCTCAATATTACAATGATAGGAAAAAAAAGATACCATGCAGTCATCAAAACTTACAGAATTATACAATGCAAAGAGTAATTACAGCAAACTATGAACTTCAATTTATCAGTATTGGTTCATTAACTGTAACAAATATAACCACACTAAGCTATTAGTAACAGAATTTACTGGAGAGGGAAGTATATGGAAACCCTTTACTATCTCAATTTTCTATAAATCTAAATTTTAATCTTTTTAAAAGTAACATCAAGTTTAGTAGTATTAGTGAATTTAAATTTAAATTCAGTAATGAATTTAACAGTATTGATCTTAATTTTACTTAAGTATTTCCTGACATTCAAGACCTATGTCCGGTAAACAGAGTAAGTGGGACAAGTAGGCTTAAAGTGATTTCTGACCCCTTCCTTTACAACAAATACAAGTTAGTCACAAGACTTGTAAACCATTCCTTCAATACACCTATTATAATTTTTAATATTTCTCTTAAAACATAAAGACCCAGCCCTTTTATGATTATAAATGTTAGCTGTCACAATTTTGGAGAAAACAGAAAAAAAATTAAAGAAAAATAAAAGTGCCTAGCGATAACCACTATTACTACTTTCCTGCTATGCTATGTGCAAACTGGATAACCTGGGCAAGTTGTATATTTTTCTACGCAGTTTTCTCAATTGGAAAACTAACCACAGATTTATAAGTCTGTTAACTAAATTCCAGCAAAACTTTAGATAAATACATAGGCTACTTACAAGTCTGCACTTACACGCCACTGACCTATGGGCAAATCAACTGAACACTAAAAAGTATTTCAGAGACTCGTTTGAATCTTCAAATTGTTCTGAAACCTGATCCTGGTCTGCTCTTCATGTTATCTCTTCTCCCCACTAAATCTTAATTCAGTGATCTCTGATCCTTATATATTTCATTTTTTAAATAATTTTTAGAAGATTTTTATGCATACAACAGGTGGGGTACAGACCAGAGGTGCGGGGGGTGAGAGAATTCACCAGAGACAGAGTGGGGAGCAGAACAGGCAGATGAACCGACATACACTTCTGAGGGGAGCAGTGGGCAAGACAAAAGAGGTCTGTGCCGTATGGATCATCTCCCTAGCCAGGGGTCAAACTGGTGCTGATGGAGCCCCACAGTATGGTGCTCAACCCACTGAGACACTAGGGAGGCCCCCTTATATTGTCTTTTAAAAGCTCATTTAGTTTTGTAATACTGTCCAGTTGAAGAATCAAGTGTACTGAAACTTGACCGAGTATTAAAAACACATTTTCATGTGACTACAGAGCTTTTAGAACTTGTGTATGATTGTTTCAAATGACCAACTTATAAACTGTAAGACTGACTACTTTTTAAATTTTTTTTTTTTTTTTTTTTTTTACATAGAACAACTGGGGTGTAGGCGAGGTCAGGAGGAGGGTTGTGAATATTCACCAGAGACAGTGGAAAGAAGAACAGGCAGATCTACTGAAATACACTGATGAAGGGAGCAGTAGGCAAGACAGCAGACGTCTGCTGCACTGGATGTGGGTTAGCTCCCTGGCCAGGACTGACCTGAGGCCACAAATGGGGCCCCAAGATTGACTACTTTCTTATTTAAAAACAACAAAAAGTCTACCCCAAATTATGCTAGTAAGTAAATTAGCGGTGTTTTAAAGATGCATATAGATTTTATTTGCAAAATATGTTATTTGTACTTTGTATTCTGGTATAATTAATTTAATGGGCTCTGGATTCCCAACTCTAGTAATTTAAGAAATTTTAACATATATTACTAAAAGTACACAAATGTGGCAGGTGACAACCTTTCCAAGGATACTGAGGATTCAAAACTTTGCTTTCAGGTAAGAGGTAGCATTAGCATTATTCTGTCAGCTGTTATTTTCCTCCTTGAACACCTTACAAGATCAGAAGGAATTTAAGGTGATCAAATCTTTCTCTTTGGAGATTTAAGACCATCAAAGTGGTATTTCACTATTGTTGGAAGTGCCTCCAAAGATAATAATTTGCACCTAAAAGCAAAACAAGGAGTCAAGAGGTTCTCAGCTATGTAGGAGCAGTTGGAAAGTGTGTAATTTATTTTGAGAAAAGGATTACATGAAGGAATATTTCCTCAGAAGGAATATTTCCTCAGAAGTCTTAAGATTTACAAAGATGGTTGGAAAACAGCATGAAAACCCAGCATAATTTTTGGTTAAAGTCTGGGTGGGCATGGTTCCTATTTGGATAAAGTGACCACTGATCAATTTTAGTTGGCTTTTGTGGCAGGAAAGTTAACAAGAAAATTTACTGAGTAAGAAAATTTAGTTTGTCAGAATACGTTATCTGTAAAAGTGAGTCATTTCTCAAATTATATCAATGTCTCACGCCTCAGAGCACTGATATAATTGGTAATTTTACACTTAGAAGTTCCTTTATAAAGGACAAATTTATAGGAAAGAGACCCAGATGTTTTAGAATGGAGGAAGTAAATTCTGAGTGAATTAACAGATTCTCCAGTTGTGCAACACATTTCACTGTCTAAAACCATCTCTCTCAAATAGGACTTTGCTTCTTCTGTATTCCAATTTTTATCAGCAGCGCTGCCATTGTCCCCAAGCATCTCTGACTCCTTTCTTTGGTACCAGTAGCCTGCCATTCAGTTAGACAGATCCTTCTTTCCCACATACTCACATTCCATCTACAATTATTTTCTTAATCATGGTCATCACTGTGTACAGAACTACTGCAATGGCATTTTAACTCTCTTTCCTCTTCTTAAAACACTATCTTCACATCACTCTTAAAGAGATCCCAAGTCTTCCAATAATGACTAAGGCCTTCATCCTAATTTTGTAAGTTCTTTAATTACTTAATACCTTATCTTTGCAAAATAACCACCTATACCAAGAATGAGCTGTCTCTTCCAGTAACATTCCCTCAAATTATGTGTTATTTCCTAAATTATTCAACTTGGTTCTAAATCTCCTGACCAAGAATGAGCAGAAGCTACACACATTTTATCAGTGAAAGCTAGTCAGTTTACTTTCTCTAATTTGAATTATAGTATGTTCTATAATAATCCTTCAAGAGAACTTTAGTTAAGAGGGATAGCAGCCATTCTCTTCTATCCAAGCAAAATGCATCTTAATACTTTCTGTATAAAAAGGTACCTCAGAATTTTAGAAATATTAAATGTAGGTATATATACAATTTAACCTTTTCAATTAAGAAAACAAACTACATACAAAATTAGAGACAATTACAAATTTGAATTTCAAAACAGTACTTGACTATCAGTCATTCAAAAAAGTTCTACATTATTTCTCATTACTGCCATCTCGTAATGACATACTTAGTGCCTATATTTAACCACACAGCAACTATAAGAGACATAGTTTGTTTCCTCAATATTCTGAGGCAGGGTTAATGCTATAATACTCATTTGAAATCATTTTGCCCTCATCTGTATTCTCCATAAAGAAAGATTAGGCAGGCTATGTTCTTGTTTTCTCTTCACCATTATTTTTTTCCTATCTAAATTACTAGATGTTCATAACTTAGCATTCATTTATATGATGTTTCTTTCAGGAAATGACTCCTATTAGATTTTATGCCCTCAAGACATTAAGAATATAAGCTGTTACTCGAGTCATTTAAGACTCCAATTAATACAAATCTTCCCCTTCAATGAATTCCATAGTACTTCAGGAAACACCTGCCTCTACTGAACTTGACATTGTAAGATATAACTCCCTCCCCAAGACTGACTGAATTCTTAAGACATCTCAGCTAGAAACAGCAAGAGTTAGCTACTGAAGTAGAACTCTATTCTACAGGTAATCTTCTAGAGCATCCAAGAAGTTTCTGACCAAAAACATCCATAGTAGGCTTTGAAGTCAGCCCTAACAATATATGTATGGCCTTAAACATCAACTATGCCTGCCTTCTGCTATTACAGAATTATTTTCAGCAGGAACGAATGGGAGGGATAAGGAACTAAATATATTTAATGAAGAAACTGAGACTCTTCCAAAAGGTTAGAACTGAGTATTTGAAGGTGAGACACACAAGATGTGATCTGGCTAGCCCTTACTTGATCTGTTCAGCTGATCCTCCAGAAGTTGCGTTTGTGATGGCCCAAGCTGCTTCTTTCCTTGTTCGAAACTCAGCGGTTTGTAATATACTAATGAGGGCTGGAAAAATGTTGGCATCTATCACAGTCTGAAATTAAAGAAAAATTAAATGGAAATTACAACTTACAGAAATGTTCATGACAGTCATACTTTACAGGGAGCTTCACTAACAGCACCTCTCCCCACTAAAAATAAACTGAAGTTGAGGCTTCATTATCCCTAAGCCTTTGACGTTACTTCACTTGTCACTGCCAACACTTCCAAACCACCCCCTGAAGTCTTATCATCTCCTAACTTTCTCCAGGTTCTTTTGTTGTTCTCTCCTTGTCCACCCACAGTAACTAATTATAATCAATTCTCTTATAGTATCCGCTCTGATGTATGTTGTAACTGTGATCCTCATTTCTTACTGAAGCCTCAGCCCAGGGGGACCAAAAGCTTACTCTGGACCTGCCACTTGCCTCCAACACATCATCTACTCTCTTTATCTGGTATCCTTTCAAGTCTCTCTAGTCCACAAAGCCTCTTTCTGTATTTATTTATTCTAAGTATATTCAGCCGCCAAGGCTTAAACAGTTCCAATTTAAAATATCCTCAGTCTACCTTTTCCTTTCCTTCAGCTTTGCCATCATCCTATTCCAAGACACTACTCCCACCCAGCTTCTAACAGCACTTAATTTGACACAGTGCTTTTACTCAAGGCTTCTCATATAGTAGTAACACTAGTCATCCTCAAGTTATTTTCTTCATGTTTTTCCTTACCTCAGGAACTAAAAAATATTTATATTTCCTATGTCAAGAAACTAAGAAGGTCCACTTGAGAGTCTGGGAATAGCAAAAAAATCTACAACTAAAATCATCTCTGATGTATGCTATAAGTAACTTGAGCTGACTGTTAAGAAAAATCAGAAAGTGAAGTAATACTGTCTGGTTTCATGCATATGTGGACTATAAATAAGCAAACCAACCAAGTTAAGTAAACTAACCTAAATGAACTACTAAAGTAAATCTTAAACTCTTGAGAAAAGTATGGTGGAAACTCGAAGGGAAGGCAGAGGTAGATAGGAGAAGTGGGTAAAGGAAATCAATTTGATAATAGTGAATGGCACAAGAAAAATGGCATTGGATATAGTTTACACATATAAAGGCGTGAAGCTGTATTCCCAAAATATAAAATATTGTAAAAATCAATGGCAAATCAATAAAAATTTCATTTAAAAAAAAAAACTGCTATAGCTATCCAACTCAGTTCCTCACAGCATTCTGGGGATAACAATGCTTCCTTGGTCAAGAACGCTTTCTATTATACCAATGAACTAAGTCAGCAGAGTTCAGCAGAAATACCCTCCCTTTATCGTCCTGCCATTTACGACAGGGGCACTTAAGTAAATAATTTTATTTATCTGAGCCTCACTTTACTCTTTAAAATGAGAATGCTGGATTAGCTGACCTCTATGATTACACTTATCTTGAAGTCCCTTAAGTCTGTGTTATATTTTTTCAAACTTTTCTTCCACGGTTTCTTATGGCCTATGTTGAAACGTTTTGGCTCACTGTTTGTCTTCCATTTGGATTACTCTCCTGCTGATCTAAGGACAAATGTAAACGGGGCCCATTTTCCCAAATTTCATGAAAGATTAAAGTAATCTATCACATGGTACCACTAGAAAATCAGCATTTTAGAAACACAAAATACTATATTCACTCAGATTCTGGCAAATCACCAAATATTAAAGGAAAAGGGAAAAAAAAACCCTACCTGTTAAGTTTTAAAAGACTAGAGTAAAAAATATGAAGACAACAGTAGTCTCCAAGGAAAAATGAAAAAAAAAAAATGAATATATATATATATGAATTTTTCAGTTATCAACAAAAATACAGAAAGACAGGTGCTATGTGATTACCTGGATCTGTGCCCTATTTCCAGCTGTGATATTTGATATTGTCCAACACGCTTCCTTTTTGATAGATTCCTTTGGGCTACTCAGCAAATGCAACAAACTCTGTAGAGCTGAGCAATTTAAAATTACCTAAAAGAAATAATAAAAAAATTTTATTTAAAATAATAATAATCCAATGTATCCTAATGTAATTAAGTCTTTAACTCAAAGACTTTATTTTAGGAAAAATACAACAGCAAAGAAGAAGCCATGTCTTCTCTTCAAATTTTAGAAAGAACTTTATACTGTAATGAAGTATTCACTGCCAGACTGCTGGTAAGAATTAGTATCTAAGATTATCGAAGTGTAACTACATTCACAACTGTTTAAAAACTGTATTTAGTAAGCATGTACTTAGTAAGCACAATAATATATATTCACTTTTCTACCCCCATAGCATATTTACATGTCTTCGGTAGGAAAACATAACAAGTGGCCAGAAATTCAGAAGTGGTCTCAGATTTCTAAATCTTTAACTTTCCACCCAGCAGTCAAAAAAAATCAACACATACTTAATGAAATATATCAGGTGCTTTATAGGATACAAAGATAAAATGGGTCCCCAGATATCAACAGATTACAAAGGTGGAGGAGAACAGATAACACACAAAAATGTCATACCGGAAACTAAAATCATAATGGTATAATGCTTAAAATAATACATAGTGGGATTAAGAATTAATCCCTGAACAACAGAATAAACATCTAGTTCAGAAATAGTTGCAGGTATTATAAAGAATTATGTATATAATAAAACCAACCTTAGTTCCTCTAGTAATTTTTTATTTAATAAATATTACAATAGTGAGTTAACTGGTTGATAATTATTTCTTAAAATCAACTCCTAGTTCCCATCACCAAAATGTATTTGCAGCCTATAAAGAGTAAATATTAAAAAGCAGCCATATAACAAAGGAAAATATCAGTAAGTAGCTGGTTTGGAGATAGTGAAGGATTTTCCAGGCATAAAAACAATGAAAGAAACTGAGAAAATAAAAATTTCACCAAGCAGTAATTTTTGGATGTTAAAAAAATACAAAAATTAAAATGCACCTCACACAATTTAAGAAAATATTTGCGAGACCAGGTTGTTACCTTTAATATGTAAGTTGGTAAGAGTCTAAAATTATAAAACTTATAGGTAAACAGATATTTCTAAGTAACAGTATAAAAGATGTTGTAAAGTAACTTTTAAGTGCCAAAGACAGTGGGGGGGGGGGGGACTATAACATGAGAAATTAATCATCAGGAAAAAGACTTCATAGAGTCTGGAGTTGGGAGACACCTTGAAACACAAGATTTCATAAGCAGAGGAGATAGATTACTACAAAGTACCAAAATAAGACTTAACTAGTAAAGTTATGAAGCAAGGGGTCTATACCCTTAGGCTAGAAAGACTAAAATCTTGAAGTACAAATTCCTTGGTCTTTCAAGGATCTTTATATCTTATAAGTATAAAAGAAACTCCTTGCTTCTAAGATGGAAATAAATAAATGTTATTTTTAGGAAAAATTAAGATGTTTTTAGGGAAAATAGAAGTCAATGCTACGGAAAATAGGAAGATAAATCAGATGGTTACAGCAACAGCCCTTGTGTGTGAGAAAAGATGGACCAAAATAAAATAATTAGATGTAGATCTAGTAACAAAAGAATCAACAAGACATTAAGACACACCAAATAAGGTTGCAAGTTTTAATGTGATGAATACTTGTATCATTAATTACAAGATCAAAGAAATCAAGACTTGGAACTCAATCTATTGTGGAGGAAGACAAACTGTAAAGAGATAAATGTGACAAGAAATACCTAACAAGCTACTGAGACCTGGGATAAGAATTTGAAAGAGAAAAAAAAAAAAGAATTTGAAAGAGGTCAGAACTAAATACATAAATTGAGAATTTTGTACATTCCTGTACGTTATACCAGGAACTAGTAGATTTTAGCCACAAAAATGAACGGACAGTTACCCCTTTAGAAACTTACAATCTGAACAGTCACAACAGTGTGATTAAATGCTATGATGAATAAAACAAAGGAGGAAACCAAAAAGTCCCGAAGAATAAAGATAGTGGCAGAGAGTAGTGTTCAGAACAGGTATAAGGGCATGGAGGCATATGTTCCATCAGAGCAAAGAAAAGAGATTTTAAAATTTCAGAGCTGAGTATGGTCAGCTAATTCAAGGAGTAAGTACAGCAAGAGCACAGAGTATGATGTGTGTGTGTGGGGGGGGGGGGGGGGAATAAAATTTAACAGTATNGGGGGGAATAAACTTTAACAGTATATACGATGATACAGTTTAAAAATTCAGAAATTTTGGGCCTCCCAGGTGGCACATTGGGTTAATCAACATACTGTGAAGCAAACCGCAGCCACCGCAACACAAGTTTGATACCTGCTGCTGACCAGATGGGTGACCCATATGACACAGCAGACCTCTCCTGCCTCGCCCAGTGCTCCCCTCAGCAGTGTGTTTCAGTTGATCTGCCTGTTCTGCTCCCCTCTCTGTCTATGGTGAGTCCTCTCATCCTACCACACTTCTGGCCCACACCCCAGCTATTGTATGCATAAGTAAATAAATCTTCCCAAAAAATTAAGAGCTGGAAGTCACTTCAAAAAAAATCCAATCACCTTAATTTTAGAAATTAAAAATGTAAAGACAATAAATATCTTGCTGGATTAAGAAAGAGTTAAGGCTAAAATCTAATTCTCAATCCACATGCAAAAATTTAACAGTTGAAGTTAGATCATAAGTGAAGCAGAAAGGATTTTCTCCTGGAGGATACCCATAAACAGGAAGGAAGGAAAAAAGGTGCTTGCAAAGGAGAAATAAAACAGTGAAGCTGGAGACCCAAAGTACTTCAGTCACAGAAGTCTAGTTAGATAATTTAAAGTTGTTACTCCATCTGAAAAATAATAAGAACATTCTGAGTGCTGTACCTTTACAAAACAGTTGAATGAAATAGGAGGAGATATTAGGAGGGAACAAGGAGGGAAGGATCCTCCTTATATAGGAGACTTACCATACAAAATGGAGGAAGCTATCAGAGAAGATGAGATGAAGATGACAAAGGCAAAGAAAGGAGGCTTCTGATGCTTTATTAAAAGAAGCATTTCAAACAGTAGTGGGAAATAAACCTGCCTGGCTAAATGGTTAAGTTACATCACAGGGAAACTCAACACTGTTAGAAGTAACTGGTCAAGACAGATAGTGAACAGATTGAAAGCTGTTCCCTAAGTCAACATTTTCAACAAATATTAATGAAACACTAACAATTCTCCCCCAAAATATGGAGTTATATAACAGAAAAATAATCATGGTGTCAATATACTATTTCTGAAGGAAAAATAATAGTTACCACTTATTCATACCTGTGTCTGAATATCATCTCCTGTAACAATGTTGCCCACAGCCCTCAAAGCGGGAGAGACCACTTTATAGTCATTATGCCTGTAACCAAAGAAAGAAATGTTATATCCACCAGTTCTAGTCATAGTATGTTTTCCTTAAGGGCTGAAATACACATAAAATAATATGTGGTAGGATTTTAGAGCAGAAAGGTTCATAGGTGGTCACTAAGGGAATGTTATTATGATTATCACCTAGAAGATCTAGATGTCTTTTCCTTTATTTACTATTTTTGAGTAAAAACTATAAAGCTT
Source organism: Galemys pyrenaicus (assembly GCA_019455555.1). Classification (NCBI taxonomy): domain Eukaryota; kingdom Metazoa; phylum Chordata; class Mammalia; order Eulipotyphla; family Talpidae; genus Galemys; species Galemys pyrenaicus. Next base: position 2,181,895 of record JAGFMF010011454.1, read on the forward strand.
TCCTAATTATCTTTACCAAATATTCTATCACCTGGATTTCAAGTTTTCACTCATTCTTTCTATCAGTTTCATCTTCTCTTTGTTTCTCTATGGTTTCTAAGATCATGGAGAAAACAGTTTACATTATATAGAACTTAGAAGTTCCATAAACTGTGTAATTTTCAGAGATGAAATATGTCAACAGTTGAACTAACCTGAATATAAAAGGTTTATACTTTAAACAGTAAATTCTTTTTACTAAAGCCTGGCTCAAAACCCTTTCCACAGGTGAAGATAGACACTAAATCTTGCTTTCAGCTTAAATAAGCTAGTATTCTTTAACTTTCCTTAAAGACAATCTTTTGTGTTCCCCTTAAATGTGATTTATCACTCTTCTCAAAATGCTAGTTCCTTCACAATTTATTTAAAATATAATGATTAAAAAGAAATAGTTAAAATATATATCAACCAAGTGACTGTTAGTACAAAATACAGAAATCCCAGACTCCTACTGTTGATCTGCATCTGTTCTGTGGCTCGCTCTAACCCCAAAGTTTTGTATTCTTTTTACTTATCTAACAATTCCACATGTTACAAATGAAGCAATGTCTCCTTGTACCTACTCTTTACTTATTTCAGTTAAATTTCACTTGGTTTAAAGTTGCACCATTTTCCCATTATATCACCACTCTAATTTTTTTCTTCTATAGTATCATTTAAAAATTTGACTAATACAAATACAGTCTTCTACTTATGCCGCCAGTAAATTTTCTACTCCATAATCAAAGGCATCACAAAAAGCAAAAGTAGACTGAATATGATACCAGTCTAGATAAGTTCTCAATGACACAGAAAGATGAAGAATGCCTATTTTAGTAGTGTGATGCCTTTTACTATGAACTGATTGGTCTCATCACTAAACCCAATTATACAGCTCAGAGTTTTTCAAATGTTTCTGCTAGAAGACTAACACCAGAAGAGTAAAAGGTAATTTATAAGCCTCAAAACAAGACATCAATATATAAACAAGCAATAAAAGACAGCAGCAAAAGCACAATAAATCACTTCAACATACATATTAATATTTGAGTATCAGCACCAGAAAACTAAAATAGGGACAAAAGGACAGACACTATCTTAAAGATATCTTACATCAGCAACTCCACAAGTCTCCTACACACTCCTGCATCAATGACTGCTTGAATTTTATCATTGGGTCCATCTGATAGATATGACAGGGCCCAGCAAGCATCAGCCAGTACATCAGTGTCATTGACAAACAGCAACCAGGAAAGTGCATTTAGACAGGGGGAAACCTGTAAAGGAAAAATGATACGAAATTCAATAGAGTAGTAGCCAGAAGTGAAGTGAGAAACTGTAGAAAGCAACAGATGGACACACACTTGGTGGCTTCTGGGGTATTTCTAGAAATGAAAAAGCAAGTGCCCAAGTGCATTCCATCTTTGACATGACTGTCAGTGACGCCACAGTTCTGAAAAATAATTTCAGAGAGTGAAGTGGAATATATACTAACTCTCAGGATGAAATTCCTTGTTAAAACACTCTTTGTGGACCAAAAAGGTAAAGGAACTGTCACAAGTGCTAGATAGGAAATTCTGTATTTGAGCAACTTTGTTCTGAATAAAATATGGTAGGTTCTAAAATCAATTCATAGCTTTTTATAGGTAGCAATAATTTATTCCACATTAAAACAAAAATAACAAAAACTCCTATATGTATATTAATAGTTCTAACATTTTAAATTTTATCTTTTTTTTTTTTAAATCTCTTTCTGGTCACATTAATATTGGTTTCTGTATTCTTTTTAATTTTATTCTTCAGTCAATATCCCATAAGCATGATCCTTACCTTTGCAAATTCTGGAGGTGGGCTTTTTCCTCTACAGAGATTAGACAGAGCCCATACTGCATTCCTGGTCATAGTTAGGCGATTTTGCTTTGAAAATAACCTATAAGCAAGAGGAATAATGAAACAATAGTTAACTATATAAACATTAATTTCTGACAGCATAGGACACTCAACCATTTAACGGTACTTTGATAAATAGACATCTTCAAATGGCTTTTCTTCAGAATAAAGTTTAATTTATTCTAATACAACTAACTCAGAATTTTGACAGAGGATGTAAGAAATATCACTAACAAAAAAAATAACACTAGGAAATCCAGATAATTTCCAGTGCTCTGCCTTGTGAGGGCTGTCCTATATTTTTATTACTTAGGAAAAAAAAAAAAAAGAAACTTACTGCAAAAGAGGGGGAAGAATATTGCAGTCTAAGACATAGTCCCTGCACATGGTACTATCTCCAGCAATGTTGCCAAGAGCCCAGACTGCCTGTGAAAGAATTATTTGTTAATGACAGATTACACAGCTTGATGTTCTCATAATTCTTCCCCAAAATGCCAACATATCACATTTTTTTTTTACAAAATTATATAGTTATTCAAAATATTATGCATGGCTCTTATTAACACTCTTTTAAGTACACTTATTAGAAAGGCAAATGAAATGGCTGTGGGGTTGACAAACAATCTGTAATAATATGAAGTGTGTATGTGAACATTGATGGTAGTTATTTAAAAAGGAAGAACCAATTTTTATACATGTTTATATATAGTTATAATAGTTTAGATATAGTTACATATATAGTTATAGTTATATATGTATATATGTGTAACTATATATATATAGTTATAGAGGGAACTCATCCCTATGTAACAATGCATAAAAGCCCTTAAGAACAGAACAGAAATGGTTTTCTCAGCTGATTAAAACTTAAGATTGCATACAAAAGAAAACAGGGAGCAAAGAATTTAGGAACAATCAAAATGCAGAAAACTTTATTAAATTTTTGGCAGTGTATAGTAATCACCTTGACTATGATGGTTCAACAGCCAAACATATATGTCAAAATTAATCAAACTGTACACTTCTTATAAATACAAATCATGCACTAATCAAACATAGACTTGATAAAGTTTGCAATAATAAAAAAATTCAAGTTTTCTAAATCTGCACAAAAGTGACAAAGACCTGCTGCTTCAATGAATATTAAAATTATTACTAGAAAAAGTTTAGTAACTACTTCCTTGGCCTAAAAAGGTTATAGTACTTTAAAAATTTCAGAGTTAGAAGGGAAAAACAGTTTTATGCTTTTAGGAGAAATTCTGCCTTATAGTCACAATGAAATTTTCTATTTTGGTTAATTTTATATTTCTAGAAAACTCCCTATGATGAAGCACAGATTACAACGGGAAGTAGTAAAACCTAGGCCTTGAATATGAGATTAAAGGAAAAAACTTCTCTTTCAAATTTCTCTGTTTCATTTTTTACCTGCTCCTGGACATCTTCAAACTCTGAGCTGAGCAACTCAATGAAGATAGGCACAGCTCCTGCCTGAATCACAATCCGGGTCTGAAGAGAATTTCCTGAAGCAATATTTGTCAGTACCCAAGCTGATTCAAACTATAAAGATAAAAATAATTTCATTATCTTACTAGAATTTAATAGCTACTTACTTATAACAACTATGTATACATGAAGAAAAACATCTGAAAGCTTTACTTGCACATAATCTAACAACAGAACATTAACTTTGAAAGAATTCTCAAGAGAAATTCCTCAGTTTAGGAAACTATCCAGGATGTCTAAAATTTTGGATCAAGGTAGAGCTGACAGATCAAAGAAAGAATGAGGGAGTACTTCATATGCTGATATGAAATGATCTCCCAAGAAATGAATTTTTTAAAATGCTAAACAGTGTACATTAACATGGCATTTCCTATAAGGGTTAAGAAGGAATATATTCATTAATACACACTTATTGCACAGAATTATCTCTGGAAGGAGTCACAATACACTTTAAATACTTGCTGCATACATGGCATGATCGGGCTGAAAGGGGCATCAGGACAGGAAGAAACATACTTCTCACTGTAAGTAATGTATAATTTTTAGCCCTAAACCATATGTATTATATAATAAAAAGTAAAATTAAATATTTATAGGATATGAAAAGTGAAATGGGAAGAGGATGTTAATGTAGATTGCATAAAACAGGGAAAGCGAAAAAGGCAAAAAATATTTTAAATGCAAAGCAGATCAAAAGGGAGTTAGCAGGCAAAATAAAAACAACTTCATAGTTTCAGAAGTTCTAATATGTGAGAAAGCTCCAAAACAAGTTCCAAGGTTCAGATGTTGTTAAAAAAAAAAAAAAAAAAAAAAACCTTAAAAACTGATAAACTGGTGAAAAGTTATGAAGGAAATTATGGCCAACAAAAAAATATATCACTAATTCTACCTATCTCTATAGTAACTTGACTCTAAAGAATGTTGAAAAATCCAAGAATAAACTTTTACAATTCTACCAAAAGCTTCAGCAAACATTTTCTTTTTCCATTCTGTCTTTAATGTAGTGCATATGCAGAAAAAATTCATTGGTATGCCCTTTAATGAAAGATCAATAAAAAGTGATCGAAAGAAGGAGCTGTGTTTCTTCGAAGCTTTTGGGTCTCCTGAAAGTCAGCTGTCATACAGAAAACGAAATCGTCAATTATTGGAAACGGAGTAAGACAGAGGAAATGGGATGACAATTTGATTGGCATAATCCGAAGGTATATGATCAATAGCAAATTCAGAGCAGAAGATGCTAAAGAAAATGACATTCAAAGAAACTTAAAATGCAACATACACAAAGTGATTTACAGAGTGGCTCAGACTAGCAGTACCTCAGCTAAACAGAACATACTTTCTGTCAGGTAACTCTCTGGCAGGAGACTTTTAGATGAAACACTGTATGTCACAAAGTAAGAACTCCTATCACCTCTGATGTTAAGTCACTAATGAAACCAATGCTCAACGCTTTCCAAAATCTGTCTGAATTGCAACTTCACATTTGTTTATATGTTCAACAAATTACTAATGATATACTCACAGGTGATCCTCAAAACAATCCAGAAGTTTACCTAGTCTATTTTATGAATGAGGAAACTATCAGAGTAAGATTCAATAATCTGACTAATAAATTTGAGTAATGTTACACAGCTACTCAAAGGGACAAGATGACACTACGAATCTAATTTATGAAATCCAGCCAGTTTTCTCAGAACACACCTGTAATATGGACAAGAATCTTACATTTACTTACATCTTGGACAAGAAATTTTAAAAAGACCAGTATGCTAGATTATTTAGTGGATGCTAAAAAGAAAACAGATCCCCTCAAATGTAGTCTCTCACATATCATGAAAATTAATCAGTGAAACAGAGTACATAAGATGTGAATACAAAAGCAAGTTTTTATACCACCAGGCAAACTCAGAGTTGTTAGATACCGCAAGGACCTAGTTAAAGAAATGAAAACTGTGAGGAAAAACAATCTATAAAGAATTTTAAAAATCTGTATACATACCATTCAGTATCACAAAGATAAAAGATTGAAGTGAGATTTTGATGCCAAAAAAAAAGGGCAACAATAATCTCAGTAAACAAAGGATATATAAATCAGTTATCAATGACAAGATATTAGAACACTAACTGATGCCATAGTTCAAGCTGCTATTTATCTGATGACTTTTAGCGCCAAAAGTCTCAACAAAAATGAGGTAATTCCAGATTGTGAATGAAACACAAGCAAAACAGTGATAATGACTAGGAAAATACAGAATAAGTGACCAAAAAGCCTGAACACAGGAGAAAACCAGAAATTCAGACATCTCAGCAAAAGAATGATGTATCACACAGTTATGTTAATTGCTAAGAAGCACACAATGATGACTACCTCTTAAAGCAAAAAAGATTCAAGATCTCTTAGAAGGGTGGAAACCAGAGAGTTGTTTTACATTATTGTGAACAAAAGTAGATGGCGAACTACTGAAAACTCAGTGATATTCATGCATCAACAAAGCACTAAAACACACACACAGGGTGCTGCCCATTATGATATTCATCTTAAAAAACACATCCAGTTATATTTGTGCAATTTACTATACTCGTGTATTTATGGGAGATAAACATATATATTTACATATATATACGTAATACATACACACACGCATATATATTTGTATGCATGTAGCATGAGACAGGAGGTAGAAAGAGAGAAAATGGAAAATGCCCCAGCCCAAGAAGTCTAGGTGCCTGTTAAAGCATTAAAAGGAGACACTTTCAAATGTGAATAAGCACGTTTTTTAAAAGCTGATTGCTCTGTAACTATGTAACTTTTTTCTCTGGTCACTTTTTGCTTTGAATGTTTTGGTCGTGGGTCTTGGATTAGACCTTAACATGAAAGCTGTGAAATGGGAAAGTCCAAAATTGATAGCAAAAACAACTACATAAAATGACAGAACTGGAAAGAAAAATATTTTAAGTAAACTCAAGAAAAAAAAATCAAAAGAGAGAAAAGAGAAAGCTAAGAAATTCTCTTATTCGAAGTGATACATGATATAATCGTTACTTCGCCTTTGTAGTTTTAATACTGTCATTTAATGTTCCCAGGTGACACCATGCAAGGAAACAACCTGTGACCCTGCTGTGACTAGTGTATTTCACTGTTCAGAACTTACTACAACAAGGCTACAACTGAAACCTGAAGGGCATACTAAATATTTGTTATTTTCTCTCTATCCTTTCTCAATCTCTACCTTCTGGTGCTCAGTTCCTTAAATAAGGAAAATGATAATCCAAAGCTGAAGTACTTCTGACCTCCTATCAAGTTTCCCACTCCAGGTTGAGGTACGCCTGGTTCCCTTTCTCCATTTGGATCAGGACTCTGTTGCTGGCCACTTTGCCGGTTCCACTCTGGTTCCTAGCAAAAGCCAGGCTCACCTGGAGAGCAAGTGAAAAGAGAGGCTCGCATCAGAAAAGTAAACCCAGATTATCAAACCCTGCAGAGAACAGTTTTTGAATCATCTGAGCAACCTTTCAAGAAAGGTAGAGGGATCAGTGAGGATGGGAAAGATGTAGGAGGATGAAGGCTTACTGCAGTTTATTATGCTAAGCTTTTAGAGGGGACAAGAAAGTCAAGAATGTGGTAGCTCAAATTAGTTCAAATTTACGACTTAAGAGGTATACCTGTCTAATGACTGGAACTAGGAGCAATATACTTATTTCTAGTTATAAGGTTCCACAGGTTTGGAGATGCAACATCTCAGAACTGCAAAGGATTACACTGCAGTTAAAAGATGCCAGGCCTAGACTCAAAAAACAAATGTGGTCCCAGGGACTGTATGGCAAACTAACTTCATGTCAATGGTTTGAGTATGTCTGAGGCCTACAAATCACTGAGTTTGAGAATATGCTTAAGCTAAATAGCACTGTTTACTTCCAAAATCCTAGATTCCACCCATGTTCTTATCATTTGACAGCAAATATCTGGGCAGCACTGCCTAAAGCAGGCATTTTTATCTCTCTGGTTTGAGGTAGGTTGATTTGGGGATAAGAAAAGCCAAAAAGGATGTGGAAGAAAACCTGCACTAGGATTCATTTCTTAATATAAACCTATGGAGTGAAGGGATTATTATTCAACGAATTTATTAGTGAACTTAGCTATTATTACCATGTATTATGACTCTTGTTCTGAAAGAGAAATGGAAGTTCCACTCCAAACAATATTTCCATTTCCAGTAAGCAGGCAGGAGAGCCAGGGACAACTTACATCCCAGTGCTCGCCAATAAAGAGGAGGAAGGGATACCCTCCAAGCTTGCCAGGGTTCATCTAATTATTTGAACATGAAACCACCTGTCTCTAACATCTCCCTGTTGCTTCTGAGTTGTCAAGGTCCTTGAATCACACTAGAAAGAGAACACCATTTTGTGCTTAATGTACAGAGAAAAAGCTAGGGATAATGACCTTTAGATAATAGTCGGTTATTTCTCAGAGTTTTTGGATAGCTAACACAAAAAACATGAGGTGGTCACTTCCAGAGGAATCTTTTCTCAATATTTCAACCAATTAGTCTATACAAGGGTGGAATCTGAGAATTTAGATAGAAGCAAATCAGTCTTCTGTAGGCCTTTATCTTCAAATGTATTAATAAATTCTAAGATTACAGTATTAAAACTGACATAGACATTACATGTGTTAATAAGGAGAGGGCATTATTTGAGAGACTATACTGTACTCTTTAAGTAGTAATGAAGAATGGGGAAAGGCTTACTTTTCTTTTTCATCTTAATGCCTGGGAGGCTGATGTCATCTTTAGCATATTAAGGAACTGGACCTCCACAAATACTTACTAAAAGTGCTAGATCCAGAAGTACACGTAGTATCTCTAAACTATTCTCATTGTGAGGGAGAGGATAAAAACATCTTTTTTCACATAAACAAAGTAATTTCCCCTACCTCCCTCTTCCTACAAAGCTTTTCAAATAATAAAACTGCAGTAAGGCTCTTCATTTGGTTCCTCCAGTTTTCTTGGCAGGTTGCTTAGGAGCTCAGACTCTGTTCTCTGCAGTGTTGGTTGTCTGGATTTCCTTTTTCTGAGAAAAGTCTCTTTCCTTGGTTTCTAGGTGAACCTGATTATGTTTCAGGAATGATGATCTTGGACTTAGATAGGAACCAGAATGACAATCCAGGAGACAGCTAGCAAAACAGAATCTTAATTCAAATGACCTTGGGGATTAGTAAATGTCAAACTGGAGAAGAAAAACTGATGGGACATTGAAGTACTCTACCTTTTCTGGATTTCTTGTTTTTCCTCTGGAAGGAACTCATCACCGCAACAAAGACAGTAAAAGAAGGAGAAAGATGGGTTGGGAGGAAAGGAGAGAAAACATCAAGACACAGCATCAAGTCTTAAGAAATATTTAAAATGATCTGGATAGTAAGAAATCTGGAGACAAGGGGTTGTCATTTATATAAACATGCCTCAACCTTAGCAAAAGCAAACAAGGAGGTGAAAATTGTTTTTGTGGTTGCTACCAGCAAATATTTACGCTGAAATAATAATCCCATTTTGTAAACTACTTGGTACCTAAGAAATTTCTCCAGTTGCAGGATCTCTCTAAAGGATCTAAGCGCTTAAAAATCAGACCTTTTAAGTAAGACTTTAAAGAATCACAGATATTTGTTACAGATTAATACATAAATTGATTCAGTTGGTTACTGTACTTAAAAAAATATCACCCATTTCTAAAACTTTATTCAGAAAAAAAAGTATTTAAAAAATTCAAATCATGAACCCAAAAGTTGAGGAATTTCTTCCTGGAACCTCCACATAATACAGTATTGACTGACTAAATTACCACAGCAAGAAGCACAGATTCCTGTAAGGCCATCTCCCTATCAGCTCTTTGGTGGTATAAGGGAGGATTAATTAAGACAAAGTTTGGAAATTACTGAGTAGATGATATAAGCCATTATTATACAGCCCTGAGAAAGCTAGTAAGTGGTCTAAAAATTCCACAAAACCACATTTTATACAGTCAACAGAGAGGATCCTCTACAGCAAACAATTGCCTATTGGGTATTATCAGCAATCATCAAAAAATAATCTTTTATATGGCTAAAATGGCAATTCTGAAGAGTATAGCCAGGGGTCTGGATATTAATGCTCTCAAAAGAGCTCACAATGTGGTCAGGAATAACATTATCAAAAAATCAAACCCTCACATAAATTTAAATAAGCAATAAATCTGTATACAAAACATATGTTTAGAAAAGGAATCAGTATTTGAGGGAAGAAATGAAAATTGTTCGCACCTGCAATGTACAATTCTCTTTTCGTTTCAGGAACTCCACAAACCTGGCCACTACTCCTGGTGTGCTGATAACTTCATCAATAGGAGGATTAGGTTCTGTCTCCCAAAAAATAAAAGAAAACAATCCTTTGATTTCAATGCAAGAACCTTATAGTTCTAAAATATTTCATAATATCCCTCCCTCTATTTTAGCATCTCTTTTATGTTGGAAATCTAAAAAAGAAAAAGTAAAATTGAGTTTGGTTACTTTGAGACTGAAGTCAGTTGAAAGGTTTCACAATAATGTGAGCCTTAACATAGAAATGAGAATAAGTCATTTATATATTCTTTACACTTATATGTATTTGTTATATAGATTATGTATATAGTATTTATATATACTTATATTTTATATATATGGAATTATTTATATATATGTGTGTATTTTACATCATTGTTCCTTTTAGTACAATGGATGATTTCTTCTCTCAAGTGACTATAGTACCCATAAAATTCTCACCACCAAAGTCAATACAGTAGAATTCTTAAAGTTGGTACTTCTATCATTTTAGAATACTTATAAAATAGAGGGAACATCCAAAGACAACCATTATTACTATTATACCATTATACTTACTTCCACAGCCCCTTTTCTGTAAGTGACTTTTTAGTCAGCCTATTTTGTTTTTAACAAAATTGTCTTAAAAAATTGAATTAGGAAATTTTGAGAGTATCTGCAGGATTTAATTTACAGTTTTAATGATAAGTAGAAAACAGCAAGAATTCACTAAGGATGACTTGCCAAACTAATCTCATTTTTATTTATGACAAGTCATTCAACAGAAGCTTGTCAGATGAAAAGACAAAGAAACACTCTATACAATCAACATAATATTTCAGCAAAAGATATGATGTTTTGATAACATTTATGTAGCAATGCAAGAAAAACAATAGTTTGATTACAGTACTACTAAGGATTCTTATCCAAGTCAATGGTCTTAATGATAGAGGTTCTCTGATAATTTGGAGACTTCTGATGACATGGTCTTTGCCTGGCTGAACATTTTTATCAACAATTCAGGTAAAGACAACAAATACATTTTATGACTAAAATAAAAATGAAATAGTTAATATGTTGGATTACAAAAATAATACGCAAAAAGAACAATAAGCCAAAGTTAGCAATAAAAAAGGTTTTTAATATTCAGCAAATGAATTTTTTTAAAGGCAATTAAAAAAACCCTCAAGACTTAGACAAAACCTATAATCAGTTCATGAAGAAAAAGTGCTAGGGAGTTTACACTGCTGCATATACAATGAAACATTATTAGGCCACAAATACACACCAATGCTATCTTGAAATACATTGTTGAAATGTATAATCTCAGGACAAGTAGAGCAATTGCTGACCACACCTTAAAGCAGTAATATCTGCAGTATTGTATCTAGTTACCACATTTTTAAGAAGGAGGACTGGCAAACTAGAATACATGCAGCAAGGTATAACTGTGGTAAAAGGCCACCTGATGTGAAACCCATTAGGCTCAACGTGCTGAAAAAGGACATTTTTAGAGGGGCGGGAAAAGTGTGCATGATAATGACCTTCAATTATTTAGTAAGTCTGCATGCAAAAAAAAAACCCTAATTTTTTGGTATACTGGTAGGTTTTTACTCTAACCTCAAAGAATATTTATCACTAATGATTACAAATAACCCTAATTTATCTATTACCAATATTTTAATAAGGTTCAGAGGTCCAGAGTTCTTTGTACTTGCTGAGAATTACAAAAAGTATCATGTTCCAATACAATCTAATTATACAAATTAAATTCAAAATTAATTATACAAATTCGTATTTAATCTAAGCAATAAACAAAAAAAATTATTGCTCTTTCAAGTTATAAGGATTTTCCATAAAACAGAGTACAGATTCTTCATTTAAATTAACATGAAATATTAACTACTGTTATCAATACAAAGGTCTTTTGTAAGACCTCAGAAATGAAAATAATGCTCCTTTCAGGTTCTGATGAAATCGCACAAGTTAGGAAATTAAAACTCAGCTGTACCTCATAATCAGATATATGGCAAGATGTGTATTTTATTTTGTTGACAGACACTCCAAAGCAAGTTATCAGTGGTGCAAAAAATACATTATGAGAAAGTAAAATTTTGCGAATAAATGTAAAAAATAAACCTAACATATTTAGAACTCACCTTTTGAAAGCAGTTTTCTGAATTTCTGTGTTGCTGAAAGCTGTTGCTCTGGACTATTGGAAAATATCATTTCAATCATGTCAGAAGTAATAACACCACCCTGCAATCACAAAGAAAACACAAATAATAAAATTCTAACTTTAATTCAAAGGAAAACAAAGATAACATAAATTGTAGCCAAGTAATTAATTTAATTATATTTGTCTAGAAGAGTTACAGAAAGGTTCTTTACATTCAGAAACGTTAAATGATTAAATAGGTGATAAAGTCAAACTATCACAAAAAACTCACAACAGTGAGAAAGTAACCTTAGAAGTAAATACTAAAACAAGGCATTTTTCTTCTTCTGCTTGTTGTTCTTATGGCTTCCTGGTACAGAATGTTTTTGATGACTTTCAGCTTCACAACAATCATATCACTCTACTTTCATCCTGTGTCCAGCCCATTTCACTATTAGATATTTTTCTGTATTATTTATTGTCCAGGTTCACCCAGTATACACCAAAGCTCTTGAAAGCCAAAAACCTGACTATCTTACTACTCTTATCACTGATTTGGATATAGTATGTGCTCAACAAATATTTATTAAATATAAATAGTCTCATGTAAATCACAGATCTAACTACTGCTACATTCAACAGTTTGCTCTTAAGTTCACTTAAGAGCTCTGGTTTCTGCTTTATTAAAACCTTCTGGTTTCCCAATATATTTTTGCCCTATTAGAACTTATCTGTTTCCTACTACAAACCATGCCTAGCTGACTTAGTAAACTTTCTTCTCAGGATCATTCTGTCACAATGAAATAAAGTTACTGCATGAAGGATTACATGAAACTAAATATATACAGTGATTTTTTTTAAAAGATTTATTTATTTATGCATAGAAGAACTGGAGTACAGGCCAGAAGTGTGGGGGAGTGAGAGGATCCACCAGAGACAGAGTGGTTAACAGAATAGACAGATTAACTGAAACACACTGCTGAGGGGAGCAGCGGGCAAGGCAGGAGAGGTCTGCTGTGCTATGTGGGTCCCCTCCCTGTCCGGCGGCAGGGATCGAACTTGTGCTGCTGTGGCTGCGGTTTGCTTCAGAGTGCACTGCTTAACCCACTGCACCACCAGGGAGGCCCTAAATATATATAGTGATTATAGAAGAACTGTGAAGAAAGCTACACTGAGTTGTAAATGCTAGTGGCTAAATACCCAATACTGAAGAATTCTCATAAGGGAAAGTGAAGCAGTCTCTTAAGTCAGTCAGAAATTTCTAAGACTGACTCCTGAATAAACAAAGGTAAGCCTGGCATTATTATTTTGTTAAATGTTTACATGAACACACACAGTGTTGTCTCTCAATATCTGTAGGGGAATGGATGATGGAGGTAAGGAAAAGTTTTTTTTAAAAAAAAATACGGGTGTGTGTGTGCACGTGTGCACTCACGGGTACACAAACATGTATATACATATATGATGTATTAAAACATTAGATAACTGACTATAACAAACTAAAAACCTGAACAGTGATCCATATAAACAAAGCATAATTTTTGTGTTGATGTAACATCTCAAGAGATCAAAAAATGATCACAAAATGGGTACAACAGAAAATCCCAATAGCTGTTACATGGAATCAATTTTTTAAATCAAATAAATATCCATTTTTATAACTGAAAAGAAAGACAAATTGGGGTTTCTTTTAAAGTATCCCTTGTTATTCAGCATTTAAGGAATAATTTCATTTTATAATTGTTTTGTAAGTTTTTGTAGCTAAGTTGTTTTCATAATTCACTTAATTCTATTTAACTTTATGTTATTCAAAATACAACAAACCATGAGACAGTTTATGGCTTCCTTTAAAAACGAAATGCCAAATATTTTTTGTATTCATCTAACCTTTATATCTTCAGCAGAAAAGCATTAGTGACAGTTTCTTTAATTATCATTACTCACTGGTGCCATTTCCATGTTATTACTCTGAGCCTCATGGAAGCCCCCATCTGACATAACTTCTTCTTCTGTTTCTTCTTCTGCTGTCGCAACATTTCTTCGCTTGAATAACTGAAAAATAAATGACTGATATTATAGCAACTCTAACACAAGGTATTCAACATCCACACACTAGACAACAGCCTACTCAGACATCAAAGGATGAAGTTTTTTGCATACTGTTTTTAAAATTCTGAAGTTTGAGTCACATTCAACCTTATCTATTGAAGAAATAGTTCGGAATTCTCCAGTCTTATAATCTAACACAATTAACGATCACAATAAAACACCAGCACTTTAATGAGGTTAAAACTAATTCAAACCTGACATTGAGATAGAAAAGTGAAATATGAAAATGGACCTATGGCAGACACACTTGGTCATGCCCTCCTCCCTCTAGCAAAGTAAGTGATAGGACAGTCTTACTGCTACACCTGGGAAATAAGGGTCAAAATGAGCCAGGATCATTTGAACACTTTTCTCTTAACCCTCAAGAACAATGGATTAAGATGCCTTCCGATACATTTTAAAGAGTCGTAGGCAGTGTATTTATTCATCAAGTTATGAAGGAATGACAATAATACCCTCTAACCCTAAATGAGTAAAAAGGTATATTGTCTCTTTACTCATGGTTGTTTAAAACAGAAGGGTAAATGTAGACCTTTCTACTCTACTTTGGCTGGAAGTAAAAGTCCTGAAGGTATCTCCTCTGATACGTAAATCCCATTTTTGGCTAACGGGAGCCAGTTTAAGCTATCTCCTTGATCTTTCAACACAATTTCAGTGGGCTGATAATTTCCATAGGTTAAGCTTGAATAGCCCCTATTTTTAACTGACATCAACTATTTTTCTAAGAAGTCTTGTCCCTTTGAGTGATAAATTCTAATAACCACAGTCTCAAGGTTTTAGGGGTGCTCAATGCTACAAGGCATTTCACTATTTCTGAGTTAGGTTTCTGTGTTGTTTTTAAAAGAAAATACATCATAACTCCCCAATGATATTACCAATTCAAATTTATAATTTGATTTTATATTCCCATTATTCATAAGCTAAAAAATTCAGGGTTCTAAATATTAGCATAAATACTTGTTTGCTTTATCTATCTACAAAATACATTTCAGGATAACTACCTATATAATTACTAAAAGTAGTTTACAGCTTGTTTATACTCCTTTTTGTCCGTAAGATATATACCAACAGAAATTACCATATTGCTGAGTTTTAAAGTATATTAAAATAATTTCTGCATGGTTTAGCTAACAGTATGACACAATTTAGGTCATCAGATTTCTTTGGTTCATTTTAAGGATTTCTACCCTCGTTCTGATTTAACTTGTTTTATAACTACCTAAAACACAAGACTACAAAACCAAGCTTAATCAACTAAATTACATCTATTGGTATTACAAAACTTACATCCACAGTGTTATTTACTATAATATGACATAGTAGGACGCTGCTAATGATCTTTAATTGCTATAGGTCATGAAGAATACAACTGCTAATTAACAGCTTGCATTTGAAATTAAAAACGCAGTACCATTTATATCACAAGGCTACATCATCACCCCACAACATGAGAAATTCTTAGCAAAAAGAAGCACTAAGTCTACAGTTAGATAGCAAACCCAAAGAACAAATACTGAAGGGAGCAAAAAGACAAAAATGTAGAGAATAGGTATCCAAAGGGGGAAAAAAAATTGAAATGATAAATTATCTGGGAATTTCAACTAAGTGGAAAATCAGACAAAAGTAGTTAAAGAAAAAGAAGGCAGTCAGGAATTCAAAGAAGGCCAAGCAGGTAAAATAAATAAGATAACTCCAGAAAAAAACAAAGTACCAAAAAGGAAATGTAGCCACAGTACACTATTCATCTCACCGAAAAATAATACATACTGTAATATTACTAAACAGAAAGATGGATATAAGGGAAAGAGTGACATAAGAACTTAAATTTTCACATGGCCAAAAAGAACATTAATAGATAGTATTTAAGTTGATAAAGATACAGAGTAACATAGACATATTAATTAGACATGTAGCAATATAAAACACATTAAACCATTTAGAAGGTTCAAAGTGTTTTACGAAGGAATGAGACCAGGTACTAGCCAGACAGTGCTAGCTTGGTTTCAAGCATTTTAGCACAATTTAACTTTTCAACTATTACTCAGAGAAAATGCTAAATTTTTAAAAAAGCAAATAATGGCAAAAACAATCATGATTTGTATAACTTATTTATATTATAGATTCAATATTGCCTAAACTTGCCAACATAGGTAAACAATGGGAAAAGGCTGTCTATCCACAAGCTTATAAACTTATTCAACACTTCAAAAGATGTTTTTTGTAACTAAAACCACCAAGTCTCCATTCTTCATTATTATGGTTTTAACAAATTTGTTAGCAACATGTTACCTACTTATAGTGAGTCTGAACAAATCTGCATTTAATTGAAAATATATTTTTAAGATTTATTTTATTTATTTATGCATACAAGAGGTGTGGTATGAAAATTTACCAGAGAACAAGCAGACTAATTGAAATACACTGCTGAGGGGATCAGCAGAGGAGACAGAAGTCTGCTTGCCATGTGGGTCACCTCCCTGGTGGGGAATCAAACTCCTGCTGCAGTGGCAGCAGATGCTTCATAGTGAGTGTGGTACTTAACCTCTTGTGCCACCAGGAAGGCCTCAGGAGTGCTTGTATTCTTTTGAATTAGTTATTGCATTCTTTGGACAAAAACCAAGGAGTATTACTAATGGATGATCATATGGTATATCTATTTTTAATCTTTTGACAGACCTCCCTATTGTTTTCTATAGGGTCTGGAACCAGTCTACATTCCTACCAATGGTATATGAGGATTTTTTCCTCTCAACATCCTAACAGTTACTATTTCTGATTTTGTTGATATGTGTCACTCTCATGGAATAAGGCGGTTATTTTGCTGTGGTTTTATTTTGCATTTACTTGGACATTAAACATTTTTTCATGTGTCTATCAATCATCTATGTTTTCTTTGAAGAAGTGTCTATTTAGCTCTTCTGCCCATTTCTTGATTAGTCTCTTCATTTTATTTTTGTTGAATACTATGAGTTTTTGCCTATATTGGTTATTAGCCCCTTGTCAGGTTTATGACATACGAGTATTTTCTCCCATTCAGTAGTATATACTTTCATTTTAATGGTAGTTTTTGTTTTGGGTTTTTTTTCCCCAGTGCAGAAGCTTTTAATTTAATATAGTTCCACTTGTTTATTTCTGCTTTTGCTTTCCTTGTTATTGAAGACAAGTGCCCAAAGATATTATTGAAGCCAATGTCATGGAGTGCTTTCTCAATGCTTTCTTCTACATATTTTTTAATTTCCGGCCTTATATTCGAACCTTTTACTCATTTTGAGTTATTTTTTGTAGGGCTGTGCAAGTGGTCTACTTTCAGTTTTCTGCATGTGGTTGTCCAGTTTCCCCAATACCAATAGTTAAATAGACTTTCCTTTCTGTTGTTTACTCTTAGTTCCTTTATCATAGACTTAGCTGTCCATATATTGTGGGTTTATTTCTGAGCTCTCTCAATTCTATTCCATTGGTCTGTGCATCTACTTCTATTCCTATAGCTATCATACTATTTCTGTTATAATAAGCTTGTATTACAGTTTTAAATCTCTAGTTCTCTTCTTTTTGGTAAAGATTGCTTTGGATATTCAGGGTCTTTCATGGTTCCATACAAGTTTCAGTAATGTTTGCTCAATTTCAAGAATGCCATGCACTAAATCTATATGGAGCTTGGGGTAAGAGGGACAATTAACAATGTTAAATCTTCCAATCTATGAGCATGGTGTATTTTTCCATTCCTTCATGCCGTCCTCCATTTCTTTTAAATATCTTCCAGTTTTTGTTGAATACATCTTAAACCTCTTTTATTAGGCTTACTCCTAAATATTTAATACTTTCTGATGTTACTGTAAATTGGACTCTTCTTGATTTCTTTCTCTTCTAGTTCATTATTTGTGCATAGGAATCCAACAGACTTTTGTATATCGGTTTTTTAGCCTGACACTTTACTACTTCATCCTTTCTAATAGTTTAATGGCGTTTTTCAGAGTTTTCTGTTTATTACAATATAATCTGAAAATAGTGATAGCTTTACTTCTTTGAAAATTTAGACTCCTTTTACATTTTCAATTGCCTAACTGCTCTATCTCCGACTTTCAATACTATGTTGAATAGTTAATATGAGAATGGACATCCTTGTCCTGAACCTAATCTTAAAGTTAGTAAAGGAAGGTAAAGGAAAATATAGTAAGAATGTGAGTCCCAGATTCTCCTGTAGGTATCAATTTCCTTCTTTTTTTTTAAAAAAAATTTATGCATACAAGAACTGGGACACAGGCCAGAGGTATAGAGTATTCACCAGAGACTGAGTGGGGAACAGAAGAGGCAGACTGACTGAAATACACTGCTGAGGGGAGCTGCAGACAAGGTAGGAGAAGTCTGCTGCAGCAAGTGAGTCTCCTCCCTGGCTGGGGATCAAACTCATGCTGCAGTGGCTGCAGATGTGACATAGTGCAGTGCTTAACCCCTTGCACCACCAGGGAGGCCCCAGGTATCAATTTCTTAAATGTTCTTATAATACAGAATTATCTCAGGGTGAAAAGAAATATTCCCTAAGGTTTTACTTTACTAATTAAAAAATATATATAGACATGAAGCAAGTATGACAAATTACTATTATTGAACCCAAAGGAAAAACTTATGACATTCATTATCCAGCATATTTTTATGTTTATAATTAAGAGGTTTTTTAAAAAAATTTTTTTAATTGAAATTTTTTAAATTTAAAATTAGTTTACAATGAAAAGCAGTGTTTTTCTGGTCACATGAGAATTCATTAACTAACATGAACATAAATCTTAAGGAAGATTCAATTTAGAAGAATAAAATACACTGAAAAAAATAGGCCAAAATATTAAAGTGGTTACATTGGGAACAGAAAAACCTGACATATTTCTTCATTCTTCATTCCACATATATTACCTCCTATCCCACACTCTCCATACCTGTTGATTTTATAGTGTGTATGTGTGAGGGGTGGTGGAGTATATCAGCATATATATATATTGAATAATTATAGTTAAAATAAAGGAATGTAGTTTTAGGCATAAAACAGAACATGAAATTCTTTATAAGAAATTAATAAGGGTATAAGACTTACCTGCTCTTCTCTTTTCTGCTTTCTTAGCTGTAGTCCTTCTTCCTCCCTCCTCCTCCGCATCTCATCAGGATTTAGGGATTTATTTTTGTAACTCTTTAGGCGAAAGTTCTCTTTTCCTGGGGTGGTCATGATTTCTTGAAGGAAAAAGAGAGAGGCAGAGGTGAATAAATGAGCTTAATGTAAAGATGTCTGCTATTCTTAAAGTGCAGTTTTTTAAACATTCACATGTCCAGGCCAACCCTGCAGAAATTACTTAACAGCTTTAATGTAAATAATTCAATGGTTTTTTTAATAGTCACAGTTATATGCAATGATCTTTAGTCAATTTTGAAAACATCATCTTAAAAAAAAACGTGTACTATTTACCTATTACTCCTATTCTGGACAATTCTTTCACTTAGCAAAGTATTTTGCATTCTTCCATATTAAAGTACATATTAAGTACTTTATTTCATTTTTATGACTGTATAATGTTCCACTGTGTGGATATGCTCCATTATATGCATCCAGCTGATGAACATCTGGGTTCTTCCACTTTGGGATATTATAATAGTTATCAACATTTATGGAAAAGTTTTCATTTCTCTTGCATATATATCTAGGAGTAGAACTACTTGGTCACGTGGCAGCTCTTTGTTCAATCATTTGAGTAACTGCCAAACTCTCCCCCAAAGTCACTGCACCATTTTACAAACCACCAGTGTACATGGAATGTAAATTTCTCCACATCCTCACCAACATTTGTTATCACAATTTTTTTATTAGAGCATAGCAGATATGAAGTTTTATCGACTGATTTTGATTTGCATTTACTTGATGACTACTGAAACGGAGCATCTTTTCACACACTTATCAACTGTATATCCTCCATAAAATAAATATCCATTCTTTGCCTATTTAAAAAATGAGCTGTCCTTTTATCACTGAACAATAAGTTCATCCTACAACAGCTCTAAAACTACATTTCTTTAAGCTTTTCTATTTAATCTTCACTCAGATCTAAGATTAATGTCAACACCTTTTACACTGTATTACTTCAATGACTATGAACCTAAATGAGTATTTAGCATTTCTTAGATCAAATCTGAATTTCTTCACTGTACAAGATCCCTTGGTCTTGATTCATTCAATACTTCTTCCATTCTCAGCAATCCATAGCCACAACACACTGTGTGTAGACTCTTTTTATATTCAAGGTGGTATATACATAGTGTGCAGAGCAATCCGCTGAGTCTTTAACTCCCAAGCACATAATAAACAGTCTTGATATTTGGCATTTATAATATACTTTGTGGAACCATAAAAGCTAATACACTTAACTTCATCTTGTAATTAAACAGAATCTAATTAGAAAACATGATGTGCATTTAATACTAAAAAACCAAAGCCACAAGAAACCATACAACAAAATAAATTATGGATTTGTGAATATATTTACACATAAGTGAATTTAAGTACCAAAAAATTTTCAGTATGCTTGTGAATATTAATTATTTGTGTTACCAACTTCTAATCAAGAAGTGGCAGGTCCTTTTAAAAGATTTTAATAAAAATTAAAGGAAGGAAAATAAAATTAAATCTACCTGACCCATTTTTCCCCTATAAAACAATTAAAAATTACCTTCATTTTAGTGATAACACTTAGTGCTCAATAGCAGCAAACTTTGAAAAAACCTGAAAAAAACCTCTCCTGTGAGAAGTCAATGCTGCAGTCAATTCATAGGTGTTCCTCTCTGGTTGTATTTCCTACCTCCAATTCCATGAATCTATAGAAATTCTTATTTTCTTTCACATCATTACTTCAGACCTTCTTTCATTGATAAGTTCATCATAACTTTTAAGCCCGAGTCCTGATTTCACCTTCTATATCTATGGATTCCCAACTTGCCAGGTTCCTACAAAAGGTATTCTCACTATTCCAACATTTAAAGGAAAATATTTACCAAGAAGTTTGGGAAGTCACACCCCACCATTCAGTAGTTGCTGAATTTCTCAAAGGAAATAAAAAGGTACACATATTAGAATGTTCACTGTGTAGTGTGAGTGTTAAAGTGAAAAATTATAAACCTAAAAATTGTAAAATGAGGTCCTGGTTATGGGGAATGATCATGATATACTAAGAAATGTGAGAAAAACAGAACACTAACTTATGAAAAATCTGGGTGCTGAGAATAAAGCCCAACTTATTCATTATAGTTTAAAAAATATTCCCTAACTCAGAATACAAAAAAACTTAAATTAATTTTCCTTTATCTCCCAAATTTTCTACAGAATCAATATGGAGATAATAAAGGAAAAACTTTCAAATAGAGCTAAAAGCATAAACTGACTACAATGAAGTTTCCAAAACTGCTAAAACAGTTGAATTTCTTTATGTTAGAATTTTATTAGCATGCTGTTATTTCATCTAAGTTCTGACTGACTACTTTAGAGCTTCAGCAAAGAGAAAAACTACCTCTTCCCTTATAGTTGTTTTCAATAGAACTTTTTCAAAAATGGCACAAAAGGTTCCTTCGTCATGAAAACTAAAAATAAGGAAACGTGCCTTTATCCTATCATATTCATCACCAAAATTTACTAAGTTCTGCGATGTAGCTAGCCATTTATAGGAACTCACAGATTTCAAATTAAGTATTACCACATAAACAATATATTTCTCACTAAAAATGTATCAACAATTCAAAACAGAAATTATAATCTTCAATACTATAGTACTAATAGCAGTCATTAAAATGATACAGAAAGAATGAAAAGATCAGAGCAAGCATATGTAAAAAAAAAAATAAAACGCTTGACATGGTAAACTTATCTATAAACATTTTCAAGGAATGAACAAGGACCGAGAACAGTTAAAATAGGTGAGATGTCAAAACTTTCTCAGAAGCTAGAAAGATGGTCAAATAGCATTTCAGTAGCAAAGTGGACAACTCTGAAGCCTAAGCACTTTTGAAAGCACATTGATTCACACTGCCCACTAACAGGGGGCTTCACAGCAGGAGTACCACCAGATATCCCTAAAGGTACCAGAAATTAGCTTAGTTGAAGTCAATAGTCATTACATATCCAGGTTTTCTTCTCCTTTCTGCATAACCTGGCAACTATCCTTCCCCAGTCCCTATACAAATTGAGAGGATTACTCTAAATAAAGCAGAATCTCTAAAATGGGCAGGTGAAGGTACAGGAGAAGTATACAAAAAGATAAAGAATATAGAAAGTAATATAGAAAACAGGATTACATTAACACAATTAACAGTAAGAACCCCACAACTCATTTTCTAAGATGAGTTCTCAAAGCATGACAGCCAGCTGTATAATAATATCCTGAAGACAAGAATATTGGAGGCTATCTTTTTCAAAGGAACTGAGCAGCCCAAAAGGATGATGAGGGTTCCTTTCCCCCATTAGTGGCTACCTGCTCTCCTGCCCACCCTTAAAAGTCACATGTATGAGCTTCCAATTCAGTTTTGAGAACTTCACTCTTAATCCCAACAGACGTAAGATTACAAGCATCTGGGGAAAGTCTAAAAAAGACCAACAGAAATAACAAAAGCCTAAAGAAATATAGCAATGAGAAAAAGAAAATTTTAAATATATGTAGAAAATTTTAAAATTCAACAAAAAGTTTAAAAAAATAACACTGAAGAAGATATTATCAAAGAAACAATGTGTCAAATTTTGAAAAGCCATTCAGTGAAGGATACCATAAATAAAATCAGAATTATAAAAGGCTTAAGAAATGTATTTTCCAAGTCTGAAATCAACTGACTCAGTTCAAATCTAACCGCCACAAAAATTTCTTCAAACCAGATAGACAGACAAGACAGTCAAAGGACAAAACAGACAATTATCAAAAGGCAATACCTGAATGTCTCAAACTCACTGGTAATCCCAGAATATAAACAATGAGATATCACTTCATAACCAATAGACAAGCAAAAATCAGAAAGTTGAATAAAACCAATTACTGGCAGAAATGTGGGCAAACCAGAACTCTCTCATACTGCTAGTATGAGACATACTGCGCTCATACTGTAGCATATAGACACATACACTAGTTTTCCTATTTTATGACACAGGAATTCCACTGTTGGGCAGATATTCCAGAAAATGTTTCACAAAGGCCAATAGGATGTACAAAAAAGGAGTACAGTTACCACAGTATATCTGTGACGCCAGAAAGGCAATTCACATGTCAATCATTAGAAAAGAAAAAGTAAAATGTGATAGCACCACATTTTGAAATTCTACATATACAACTACATATAAGTCAAACATTTCCAGAAAGCTCTCTAAAACATTACTGTTTAGTTTTTAAAAAACGAAAAACTTAAGGAACAGGAAAGATTTATAATACAACATATAAATTAAATACACTCACATATTACATATTTTGCAATGACTCATATGTAACCAAAGAATGCACAAACCACAAGCAGGGTCGATGCCTATTGGAAAGGATATACTAGGAAGTGGGGCTCAAAAATGAAAAAGGACCTTGTATGATCAGATGATAGTGTCAAGAACTGAGAAGCATAATTAACTCTAAAACTCTTTTTACCCAGTACAAGATATAACTCTCTCTCTCTCAATATATATATATACACATATACATATATATATATACAATATATATATATATACACACACACATACATACATATATAGACAGATATTTCCCAGAAGTTAAAGGACATTAATTCCCAGTTTGAATGCCTTTACAAGAACAAACAAAAAAACCCAAATCTAGGCACTTCACTATGGAATTCCAGGGGACTGGAGTAATGACTGGGAAGGTCAGACACAAATGAAAAATCAGAACAACTTTGGACTTAACAACATTGGAATCGAGAAAACTTTCAAATTTCTTAGGTCTACAATTTGCTATGCAGCAAAATGACTGATGAAATGTTAAGGTAGAATTAAAAGGCTTTTTTCATCATCTTTTTTTCCTCAAAAAATGTTTACTTCCCTAGTACCCTCTCAGGAAACTTAGGAAACACAGGAAATAGCAGATTCAATATAGGAAAAGAGCAAAGAATTTTAAGGATGATGTAAAGACAAATTTCAGAGTAACAGAACTATGCCTAGAAAGTAACCAAACTAGACTGCAATAAAGGGACATAGTGTTCTAGGAAAATTGTCTCAAGAACTGAAGAGGGATGAAAAATATTATTAAATGGGGGGGGGGGGAGATGGTTAGGAAATGATACCATAATACATTACAGATTACACAGTTTAACTTTAGTATTTACACAGTTATTGCAAACACACTGAATATTGACTTAAATGCCTATGGTAACTAGATTAGAATGGGAAAGGCAGTATATCTATATGGAGGAAAGTCAACAGATCATGTCTAAAACTGCTGTAACAAAAAAGAGAAACTGAAGTTATTTATAAATATGAAAGAAGAAAAAAGCTAAAAGAAAGAAAATGGTAGCTTTCAGAGTACAGAAACAGGACAGTTTTCCAAATACTATTCTAATTAAAAATTTATTTTTTTAATGGTAACAAGGCAATGAACTTTTTTGGCTTTTATAAAATACAGTTTTCACTCTATCACTTCATGATGCTAAACAAACTACACCTAGTTTGTTCTGGGGAGTGAACTGCAAAGCTAGGACAAAATCAAGTTTTAACAACTGATACGAACATAGTACAAATATCCCTGTTTGAATCTCAGCTCCACCAGTTACTGTGAAGTAGGGCATATTACCTAACCTACACAGGTAACAACCTACTCAGAGTGGTTTTGCAAGAACAATTAAGTGAAAACACACTATACAGTGCTTAGCCAATCATTGCATTTAGCGCTTTCTGCCTTTTCTGTTCCCCAGCTACAAACCCCCATTCTGATCCCAAAGTGCCTTATTGGTCATAGAATCAAAAACTCATGGATGATTCAGCATATATCTCTCCTCATACTGGAAAATCCGTCATGCTGAGTAAGCAGACTTAAATCTCTGTTTATGAAGGGCAGCATTATTCGCGTGAAGTGAATTTTAGCTCTATTATCCACACTCTGGGTTATTGCCTGCTTTCAAGAACTGTCCCAATTAGTCTACTACACTAGATCGTAAGCATTTTATGACTTAGATTCTATTTTGTGGGGTCATAACGCCTTTCAAAAAACAAGTGTTCATTCCATCAGTCTTCATCTCTGTTCTTTCACTGCAGGGCCTATCTAGAGCCCCCTCTGTTGGCCCGAAGCCACCTCCTACTTACTGAAGCAAGAATAGATTGAAACCAACTTCAGTCAGTCAATTGAACTGTTTAGTATTTCCAGTGCTTACTTCCATTATTTTGGCTGAATTTATAATCTGCTACAAAGTAGAGATCAAAACAAACAGAGGGAATTCTCTTTATACTTGTATAGCCAAAAGTCCGAATTGATTTTATACAAAGTATTAATAAATCTAAGAACCTAACAGATTTAATAAACAAAAATCATTAAAACACCAAGACTTTAATTATTAACACTGTACTAAAACACTGGAGCAAAAAAAAAAAAAAGATACTACCCTATTCCCAAATGAAAAATAGGTAGAAACAAAATTAAGAGCAAAAGAGAAGAAAAGTCAACCAGTTGAGAACAATTCCAGACTACCTGGTATAATTTATATCAGAGTTGAGGCTAAGGAAAATTACAAAAATTTGACACAGCTCTGAATCTCCTGACAGCCAAAATGTAAAGAGTAACAGGATGGCTTACAAAGCACCAATGCTCCAACAAAAAGCGATGATTTGAGGGTTTTTGTTGTTGTTTTTATTTTTAAAATAAACAATGAAAAAGCAGTTGTGCTAGGGCCTTAAGAGAGTTTGTATCTAAGGTCTCTCATAAAGATCAATAAGAAACTGTCTTGGAGAGCACTGAAGTTTTTTCCTTTTTCTTTTTCTTTTTTTTTTTGGACGTCCTCTTTATGTCTCAATCCTAAATAAAAGTCAAAATACATTAATAGTAAATCAACTTCTGTGAAGATCTAAAGTAACACAATACAAGTATAAATGAATGTTTTGTTCCTCTGATGCACTCAAACTCCTTAAGTGAATGTTCTCTGCTGCCATTTGAACTTCCTTTGCTAATTTAGTAGTGTATTCAGTTTCCTTTCAATAACTGATAAAATGCCATGCAATCAATACTTATATTCATTATTTGTGAATCATGACTGCTACACTATAAATTCCATGAGAGATACAGTATGTCTTGATTATGTCTATACCACAGTCTAGGAACATGATCGCTCCACAGAACATGATCAGTCCAATAAATATTCCCTAAATGAATGTATTAAATGTAAAAGACACAACCAAAAAATGTGAAGAGAAATAATTCTTAAAATAAACTTTCAGTGAAAAACAAGAGTTCATTCATACTTATTCTAAAAAGTTAAAATTTCATCTCAGCCTTTAAAACGGAGCAGGAATAACTTGCGGGTCACTTTTTAAAAATTTAAATAAATGCAAGGCCATGTTAAGGAAAAAAACAATGTCAAGAATGAGCTCTGAAGCAACTGGCGGGGGGCGGGATGTGGCAGATTATCACTCGTTAACGCTAAGACTGGGGGTTTTGAAGACCTGTTCATCAAAGAAAAAAGAATGAAAAATTTAGTAATATTACTTAATAGTATGTTTTAGAAAAACGTACTTCAAAACTGTTTATTCTGCGCTGAAATCTTAAAAAGCATTCGCAACCTCCCATTTGGAAGAGGAACATTACGTGCTTCCATTCCAATCGAAAACATTCCTTACGACGACTTCCCTGTCATCCTTTAATTTCTTTCTCCTCCTACTTTGAGCACAGTCTAGTACTTCGCCGTCTCCCTCGAATCACCACTCACGCTAGTGGAGACGAAGTTCTGTCATTCCTGTAACTACCACACCCCTGTCACACGCTTCAGGACCGTGTTGTTATGACATCTGTAAACGCCAGCCGACCGTCCCACACCCCCACACCCCCCACCGCCGGCTCCAGCAGTAACTTGTGCGTTCCCGAGAAGGTTCCTCCTCCCTCGGCTAGGCTTTCTACCACCACCCTGCTCTTCCCTGCCTCAGTCACCGCACTCTGCGCAGCCCGCCCCCGCCCCCCGCCGCCGCCCGCCGCCCGCGCCCGGCCGCGACGCAGGGCCCAGCCCGCGGCCTCTCCGCCCCGCTGCTCGGCGTCCCGCAGTCCCCGCGCCGCTCCCAGCCCCGTCGCCGCCCCGCCCCGCCTCGACCGGTTCCCGACCGCAATCACACCCGCGCTCCCCGCCCCCACCCTCCCCCCTCCACCGGCCGCGCGGCCGTTAGGACAGCCCCGCGTGACGCACCCACACGCCGCGAGCGCCAGGCCCAGGAGCCGGAGCTCGAACACAGCTGGCGCCCGCCCTCGCCCCGGGGCCTCTCCCCGGTCCCGCCGAGGACTGCCGGATCTACCGGCAGGCGGGGGAAGGGCCGGAGCCGCGGGGCCGCCAGCACTCACCAAGCTCAAGGCAACCGAGCCCGGTGCCACTGATGAGAGAACCGCTTGCTCACTTGCCCGCCGGCCGCAGCCCTCCCGCGCACAATCTGGAAGAGCCGGCCCGCGCCGCGACGGTGCTACCCAGGCCTCTCCGCCGCCGCGCACCAGCAAACGAGACCCAGCTCAGCCGGCGTTCGTAGCGCGCCTGCGCGCGGGCACCGGCCCACGCGCCTGCGCACGGTCCTCTGTCGCCTAGCTGCAGAGGCTGACGGGAAACGTAGTCCTCCAGCTGTCTTTCACGGAAACCGGAGAGGGCAACTCCCGACCAGTGAAAAGTGAAGGGGTGGGGAAGAAGGTCTAGCGAAGGAGGAGGCTTGCAGTCATGATAAATGTTGGAGAATCGTGGTTGAGGGACAATGAAACGGTACTTCTGACGTTGAATTGCCAAGTTGTGTGCATATCTTCATGTATATAGGAAAACGGCAAGATCCTCAGACATTTCACCTTTAACTTTACTAGATGTAGTAGGCAGACCTCTTATGATCGTCCCCATGATCTTTGTCTCTAGTATTGTCCTATATAATCCCTACCCATTAAGTGGGACATTGACTGACTTCTAGCCTATGGAATATAGCACGCCATGATTGCATTTCATTATATATGTGTCTATCTTTGCTGGAAATTTTAAAGTGTACCAAAAAATATTGACACCATGAAAACTACAATGTAAAAAGGTACATCACAAATACTGCAAAATATTTTATATAGTAATATATATGTAAACTTAGAGCTATATCTAAAATTTACATATTTAAGCATACTTTGATAGACACATTTGAGATACATGTATTTAATATACATTTTTGTTCAAATATATATAGATATATTTGAATTATATATATTCTCAAATTTCTAAATTTGGAGCTCTGTTCTATTCACTTCATCTGTCTATCCCAGTAGTATTAACATGTCTTAATTACTCTAGTAATAATGTCATCATATGTTGTGGGTCAAGTCACCTCCACTTTGTTTTTCTTCCTTAAAATTGTATTGACACTTCTTAGATCTTTATATTTAATATAAATTTTATAATTATTTCACTCATTTATATAAAGAAAAACATGATTACTATTGCATTGAACTGATAAGACTAAACCTATCGAGTCTTTCAATAAAGGATATATCTTTCCATATATTTAGGAAATGCCTGTCAAAAATATTTTGTCCTTTTGTTCATGAAGTTTTTTATACACCTTTTGTGATACTGTTGAATTTGTGGACTCCTCACCTTGTGGAGATGGGCACAGTTGGAGGAAGGCCAAAGAAGGAGCTTCTCAAACTAGAGGTCTAATTGAGGGGCTCTTTTGCCTTATGGCAGCACCATACGAGACTATAGCTTTCTTCTTTCATGATGGAGAATGCTAGTTAAGTTAGGAGGAGGAGGAGGAGGAAACATTCTGTGCAAGAGGTTGAAGATGCAAAGTTCAGGAAAGTTTGGAAGTATAAAGGAATATGAACTTCATATGGGCAAGAGATGTGTGATGAAATTAGCTGGGCTGTACATTTGAACTCTGAAATAAAATTTGAGTCAAGAGCATTGTCACATGGCATTTAAACTTTATAAGGGATATTCTGTCCTCATGAAATACTCTTTTGATTCTGCTACCAACTTGCTGCACCCCTTATTTACTTAGCTAACTAATTGTTCAGATTCAGTTTGAGTTCAACATTCTTTATAAGGCCTTCCTCCTTACCCTTGATTAATATATAGATCTCCCTCTTAAATTTTTCCATATATCTATAGTTCCTCATTTATTATACCCAATCATATTTATTAAGTTTAAGTTCTCCATGGTGCTTGCATGATATTGTTTGATATTTCTGAATCTAAACAGTATATCACTAGAATATCAGTCTTTTGATGTCCTTTGAATAATTTCATTTTATACACAATTTCATTTTGCACATAATTTCTCAGATTCAGTTATGTAGATAAAGGTGATTTATTTTGATATCTGACATACAAGATTCTCTGGAAAATCTGAAAACATTTAGCTTTCCCAATGTTACATATCATCATTTTAGAAAATAAAAGTTTTGAATTACAAATACAAAAATCTCTTTACTATATGTGAAATATTTCTTGTCCCCTACAGTAAAGGAGATGAAAGTACAACTTGCAGAAAAAATGGCCATGAGATATAAAAAAAAATTTAATTTTAAAAAAAGAATGGCCATGAGAGTGTTTTAGTTGGTATTTATCCACCCCAACCCCAAGAGATAAAGACAAAAATGAAAGCATTAAGATGCTAGTATGTGGCTGATTTCTTCAATAACTCAATAAGTCTGTTTGACATAAACCATTCTTTGAGTCGTTGATGGTTATTATTTGGTTAGTTCCTCAAAAGCATGGTGATGCCAGTTGCTACAATGATGTGGAGGTTAATCAACAGAACTGCCACTGAAGCATCTCCAGTATTTCTGAAGAGAGAGCATCGTGTCCTGTGGTGGAACGTGATCCAGGGAGCAAGTCCACAAGTAGAGGGGCATAGCCTGCACGCTACTAAAAATAACAAATGTTTCAGGATCAGAGACATTGTCAACCACGCTGTCATGACTCTTGATGGCTCCAGAACTCAGTGGTGGAGGAACAATATATGATTCATGACCCTTGCAGAAGGAGCCTGTGAGTACTTCAGCCTCAAACACATAGATTAGTTTATCTGTGGTAGATGTTTCCTTTACCTGGCTTGATAGATTTTTGAGATTCCTGCTAAAGTATATTCCAGCTCCAAATTTGTAATCTAATAAAAGAAAGACATTTAAAAGATTAGCATGCTCTTGCAAATCATATTGTCATTTTGGGTACTAATATGTATTCTCTCTCTAGTCCCCTAAATTATCACATCTCTTAGTCTCAAGTCCTTGTGTCTTTAGCAAAGACACCCAATGGTGTTTCCTTGAGACATATCATAGCTGATAAAATAAGCACAATAACAGCTTACATTTAAATACACCATTAGAGTTTATAGAGGAGTGTATGACTTACAAACTATTTTCACACTGATTAACTTCAATTAACCTGTGATTTGAGTAATACTTCCACTTAATCTGAGGTTCTGAGATATTATGATTCAAGTTAAAATTATCAACTAAGTAGCTGACAAAGAGCCTAGTAGAAGGAAGGTTGCATTTTCTCTTAGAACTTTGCCCTACTTCTACAGGCTGTAAGTAAGAATATCTCTAAAACCCTTGATAATATAGTTAGTGAAAATTACATCCAAAAAGAGAAGGCAGAGTGTCTCAAAGTATGGATAACATTTTAAGAAAAAATAATGTCAAAATAAGGGGACTCTGAGCATATAAAGTAATGTCTATGTGCGTGCTGCATTGGTTAGGAAGAGACACCCTGAATTTAGAAGAAAACATAGGACATTCTGGTTAGTAACAGGATATTCTGTACTGTGGGGTAGTGATAAGTCACTAGTTCTTACCATGACCTGGCAGAAGACTCTAGAGGATGTCCAAATGCTTTTCATCTAAGTCCACGCTCACCAGGTCATTTTCTACCCATCAGGCACCATGAATATTGTGATACCAGAGAGGATATACTCTATTCCAACCACTGGAAATAAATATTCTTCTTTATGATAAATGCCTGTGCTCTGACTTATTTCCTCTGCAGTATTAAGAACACGAGTCTGAGAGCCGAACTCTGAACCTCAAGATAATCCCTGTTCAATGCCTTTCTATTCCCAATTTAGAAAAGAGAAAATTAAAACTTCGTTGAGGACTTATGTACCTCCCGTCCTTCCTTCCCGTTCCTCCCTCCTGACAAACTTCTCTCCTTACTTACTTCTTTCTTTTTTAAAAAGATTTATTTATCTATGCATACAAGAACTGGGGTACAGGCCAGAGGTGTGGGAGGTGAGAGGAGTCACCAGGGATAGAGCACGGAACAGGACAGGCAGATTGAATGAAGTACACCACTGAGGGGAGCAGAGGGCTAGGGGAGGTCTGCTGCCCCATGTGGGTCACCTCTCTGCCAGGGATCGAACTTATGCTGCAGTGGCTGTGGATGCTGCACAGTGAGGTGCTTAACCCCTGTGACACCAGGGAGGCCCCGCTCCTTCCTTCTTTACCTTTACTTGGGACTTAACCAAACGCCATTTCTCAAATAGCACTGAACAACAGAAATGCAATGGGCTGAAACTTACCACAGGACGTGGAGTACACCCTTTGAAAGCCGACTCTGGATACCAATTTGCAAAACTGATGTGGGACTTGCTGAAACAACCTGTAGCTCACAGGTTGCCCACCCATTCTTCCTTCCATTATCATCTTCTTTCTTTGGAAGGCATCCCTGAGAGCCACATTGTCTATCTTCTCCACCTATAATGCAAGAAAATGCAAAACTGAGAGACGTAAATTGTCTGTACATTCCTTCAAAAATAAAGGCACTTGTGTGTATATTACCGTTGCATTCATTTTGTTTTCCTATAAAGTTTCATAAGAGTCTCTCCTGACTTCAACCTTCTTCTAGTATAACTTCTTCTCTTCCAAATTTCCTTTTTTTGATAAATTAATAAGAATATACTATGCAGTCATTATGTTCCAGACACTGATAATGAAATGGTCAACAATGTAGACAGTTTTCCCTATTAAAGCTCACAGTTTAATGAGAGATATAAATAGGCAACTATAATACACTATGATAAATGTTATTCATTTCTTTTATTTTGCTTCAAGCTAGACAGATAGGTCTTTCCTGAGACTTGATCTATGCTTCCACACATCCTGATGTCACTTCTACCTCCTGATTGCAACTATACCTCTCACACCTGCACATCCCTGTTCTCATTTCATTCTAATTCCTAGGATTCCATGTCAACGAACAGCTAGTTGTCATCAGCAGGGGAATTTTTCTTGACTACAGAGCCAAATAAACTAATAGCAAGAGATGAATAAAGTCATTTCCTTGTTTAAGTATACCTTTATAACCTGAAAACCAGAGTTTTCAAATTGTTTCTTTTGATCTTGAATTTCTTCAGTTTCAATTTTCAGACATTTCAGAAATTTATTTTCTTTCATTTCATACTGGTTCCTTGGTTGTTGATCAATCTGTCCTAAAAATGAGCAACACAAAACTTTGTCTCAATGTTCTGTGAAAGGAAAATGATTTGTAAAGAAAAATAATAAAACAAATTATAGAAATTTGGAGCAATAGATTAGCTAGTTGAAATTGCAGGCCTCATGTTTAAGATATACAAGGAGAGCTATCATACTACAAGAAGTCATAGGGTAAAATAGAGGGTTAATAAAATTTGTCTTTGGATGATTTGGATTATGAGGGAAGGGGTTGAGAGAGAAAAGGACATTCATATACTCTCTCCCCTCAATACTGTAATGATGATATATAATTGTGTTGTTCATAGGAAAGGTTTGTATTTCTAACCAGGATACCCATCAACAAAAAGAGAGAGACATAAGGCAACATTAAAGAATGACAGAAAACAATATTGCATCTCAAGATTTTTTATAACACTTATATTTTACATAATACTTCGAGATTTTCAAAGAGATTTCATGTTTCTACCGCATTTGATCATTACAATACCACCATTCAAATAATTAACATAATTATTTTACAAATAATAGAATTAAAATCAGAGAAGTTAAGTGACCTGTCCAATATTAAATAGCTAATAAATACAGATCCAAGGTTATAAACCTGAATTTCTCTAATGCTTTGTTAGAGACACGGCAGAATATTTGGTATGTATATCATATGCCCCCCAAAGAAAAGCAAAATTTGGAAATTTAGCATCAATCTGACATGTCTTTCCTCCTTTCTTTTTACCTCTTCTTTCTTTCCTTCTACCTCATTTGTTTCCTTTATCCTTTGCTTCCTCCTTCCTTTTTTAATTCAAGGGAAAAGCTGTTATTGCCCAAAGGAGCTTCCTATTAGTTTAAATATTCAGATGGACAAAGAGAAAATCCCCCAAAGGCTTATTTTCTTTCAGTTTATTTTCAGTTTGACTTAAACCAAGTATATACTAACATGACCTGATCCCAACAGGCAGAACTAATTGAGTGCATTTGATTCAACCACAAAAAGCAGATCATAAATCCAAAGAAAACTGCTACAG
The DNA here is from genome assembly GCA_019455555.1 of Galemys pyrenaicus. NCBI lineage: Eukaryota > Metazoa > Chordata > Mammalia > Eulipotyphla > Talpidae > Galemys > Galemys pyrenaicus. The sequence goes on from JAGFMF010011454.1 coordinate 2,215,567, forward strand.
ACCCAAGTTATAAATCTGGGAAAATGGAGGGACAAACTCTATAGCAGAGGAACGTCAAAACCAGGGCATTTAAGAGGAAGAGACTACAACTTAAAACTGGAAAGCAATACACATATTTATAAACTCTAGTATCAGAGTTCAGTTCACCTGAATTTAGCAAACACTGAGCTTCTATTACATGCCTGCCAGTCGCTGGGATCAGTGCTGGAGACTCGAAGGCCCACAACTCCTGGTAGCAGAAGCATACACCATAAAGGATAAGAGTAGCAAAGAGAGAAAACACTGAACTTTTATTGTTTAAATTTTATTGTTATGATGGATGCTCCCTGTAATAACAACTCACTTCAAAATTATCCATTTGTTAATGGAGAATGATCTTAATCTATTTAAAAGAGGTGAGTCTGTATGAATCTCTAAAATGCTACAGAGAATAGCATGTTTAACCAACACAGCAAAAAAATGCCACCATGCAGCACAAGGAACTTACATGACTGAACTATCAAAAGCTATCAATAGTTCAGCCTTATGAATGCAGTTAATTTAAAGTAATGCCACACACTGAATGGGAGAACAATGTTTTTTTATCTCTTGTTCTCTTGAAAATAATCAGGGTTAGTTTAAATATCCACATGTATTACATTTCAAAAGCTAAGTAGAACTCATGATTTTGGATCTCATTCTGGAGAGTTATTTTGTCCTTTCTTTTTTGACAGTGCATTTTCTGTAGAATGTGGATACAACATTTATTGTAAACACCTCACTTTGACGATTTCTGCCTGAATTATTCTTACAAAATGGTGAAACTAAAGTTCTGCATTTAAATGTTGGTCCTAAATCCATTCTCCACATTACCACCAGTTGTATTTCTAAAATAGAATTCTGACCTTATCTTTGCTTAACATCCTTCAAGATTTCCCATTTCTTTCAAGAAACACTGAATATTTTTTCATGTAATTTATAAAGCCTTACATAATCTAGGCCTTGCTATGGTCTGATTTCTTGAAAGTTTCTTCGCCTTACTAACTTCTACTTACTCTTCATTCTCCATTTATGATACTTCTTCTGAAAGATTTTCCCCAAATCCCAGGTTTGGGTTAGGTGCCTCTCCTAGATGCTTCCAGAGCAACTTTCACCCACTTCTTTTCATGACAAACATGCTTACTACTTAGTTTCCCCAGTTAGAATGGGAACATGTCCATCTTAGCACTATAGCCCCAGTACTAGCACAACCCTTAACACAAATCAAGGATACAATATACATTGTATAAATGAATAAAATGAATAAATAAAATAAGCCTCAATCTCCTCCCAAGGTGCATTTTCAGTAGTAAAAATTCCAAGTTAACTCTAGAACTATTTTAAAAGGATCTCTTCAACCCCTATTCTCACTGTCAATCTGATGAATTTTGTCCCACTGAAAAGGTGATACACGAGTGTACCTTATGGTACTAATGAAAAATAGTGAGAAGCTCAAAGTGAGTAATTTTAGGGTTCTTAAGGCTGCCAAAAACAAATAAATGCAATAAACTCAAAGAAATTAACTAAGCAGGTAGAATGTGTCCACATTTGAATGTTCCATCTATAGAAGTAGGGGTGTACCTTTTCCCCCAGAGTCTGGGTTTGGGTTACTCAGGTTTTCCACGCAATCACCTCTTAGGTAATCCATGTCATAAGTAAATCCAACTTTATGGAATTGTGTGTGTGTGTGTGTGTGTGTACTTATTTACTAATAATTAACCCTTCTCACAGAAAGAGAGCCCCAAAAATGGTCATAAAAGTTTATGACCTTAAACAAAACATGCACCGTTTGCTTTTCCCTCTTCCAATCTTTTACCCACATACAAACATGCACACTCATATCCGAGAGAAGACAGTTCACTTTCCAACTTACTTACCTGACAAGCTCCAAAGGGCTTGCTCCTTTTTTCTTGCCACTTCCTCTTGAACTTGACACAGCAAATATTCAATATTTATAACCACCTCAATGATGTCAGTCTCGGCTCCTTTAATCACTAACTTTGCCTTTCCCGGACTGATACTCTCTGTGATAGAGACGCCTGGGGTTTTCGGTAACTGAGCAATGCTGTCATGTTCCTCTTTCCCAAGGCAGAGGATATGATTATTCTCGATGACATGGTGGCCCTTGTTGGAGAGCATCCTGTGGAGCCACAGCTCAGCCTCACCCATCTTTTCTGGGTTGAGGCCCATCAGATTGATGGCAGGAGATGTAGCTTCATGTCCATTTTCTCCTCTCTCTCTGATCCACTGGGGTCCTAAAAAGACTACCATAAACAATCACAGAGGGCAAATGAGTTTTAGCTCAAAGCAGAACTAACCATCAAGAGCCGTGTTTGCCCTGAGGCTACTGTCACCACTGTCAGCAGTAGCAGTTTCAGTTAAGAGAGCTGAGGGGGGTATAAATGTGTATTTCAGTCTTCTTGGGAACCGAGTTTATCATATCTATTTATAAAATATATATTATATTAAACAGCTCTGAAAACCAAAAGTAAAGAGGTAAATTATTTTTCTTAAAAATACAGGTATTTCTGCTTGTAATAACAATAAATGTTTATTATTGGAAAATCAGAAAATAGCACAGTATCATGAAAGGAAAAAGTACTCATAATTCCACTCTCTGCGATTCCTCTTCCTGCCTTATCTGTGTAGGGCAGGACAGTCCGCACCTCCAGCACAAGTACCTGGAGTTTAGCAGCTGCCGACGTGGAAAACAGTCTCTGTCCCCACAGAGAAGGAAATGAGACTTGATTCCAGCCTAACTGCCTGGCGTGGAGCTATAAAGAAAACTAAGTTCCCCTCCAGCCCTCAGCAACAGGGTGGGTTAAGCTCAGTGTCCTCCAAGCCTGGCTGGGCAGCAAAACTGACGAGAGAGCTTGGAAAAATATGTTTTTGGCCTAAACCCAGAGTTCCTGAATCAGAAGCTGTTAAGACTTACATTTTTGTTTAAGTTCCTGTCATGACCCCAGTGCTTACTCATGTCTGGGTACGTAGCATTAGGTTAATATATTTACTGTTATCTGGCATTGCTTAAGTGTGTTTTCTATATTAACTAATAAGTAAACCTATTTAAGTGTCACCCTGTTCAAAGCATAAAGAATGACTTTATCTCCTTAGTTTACAAAGGGCAGAACTTTACTTTAGAAAAAATGTATATGTGTGGATGAAACTACCCACAGCAACTTAACTTCTCTCTGTTTAATTCATGAAACCGTATTAGGCAAGAAGTGTAAAGCAGGTGCTACCCAAACAAAGCATAGTGAAATACATCTGGTCTGCTTAGTCTTCTCCTCCCACTGGCTCAGATGGTCAAGATTGAAAGAGCCTATAGTGGAAGACTATTTCTAAACCTCTGAAATTCCTTAAGATTTATTTTTACTTATTTACGCACACAAGAGCTGGGGTACATGCCAGAGGTGTGAGGGGTGAGAGGATTCACCATACACAGAGTAGGGAGCAGAACAGAGAGATCTATTGAAATATACTGCTAAGGGGGGCAGAGGGGAGACAGGAGAGGCCTGTTGCACCATGTAAATCCTTGAATTTCTTACTCACCATTTTTATTATTGCAACTCTGAGGCCTGGACTTAATCTTTTCCATTTCAGTAATGAATGTCTACAGGAGGCAAACAGAGCAGAGGGTCATAAGCAGGGCTTTTATCCATCGTCATCAAAATCCCTTCTACCTGCACACCCTACAGTTGACCTCATCCACTCTGTCAGTCCTCATTCCTATTGCCACAAATCTACAGCAGCCTACAGGAAAGTCTTGGGGAATAGCAAATACAGCACCACGATTGATTAGAACATGTAAAAAAAAAAAAAAAAACAAGTATAAGGAAAATGGGAAGAACAGCAAAATCTATTTCAGTATAATCTTCACTCACTCCACATATTAAAGCCCTGCTTACTGCACATTGGGCACTGAACTAAAGCTATAGACTTTATAGCTGTCCTCTGTCACTGCAGAAGACAAATGTAGGCAGATGTTCTTATAATTAATAAAAGATAAATTCATTTTTAAAGAAGTCATACGCACATACCAGGCTTTGCCTACAGATTAAATTATCAATTACTGCAACATGCTTAAAACTGTACCTGTCACATCTTAAGTATTCAATAGTTAGCTATTGCATTTATTATGTGGCATTCTGTAGGCAAAGATTTATATATTCAATACATTGCCATGCAAATTCTTAACAAAGTGTCTATTTGAAATCTAGAGTGTGAAACCACCAATCTACTGAAAACTTGAGTGTGGAACCACCATTATCAAGTGTCTCCCTTCTTTAAAGCTGATTTATTTGGCAATGAATTCCTTCATTGAAAAGGTGGTAAATAATGAGATAAAGATGAGATTTTGCTTTCTTTGCACCTGCATTTAAACAATGAAGTTTAACCTGCAGGGCATTTTCTTCATAAATTGTATTTGCAAGTGCTATTTCCAGAGCAATAACTTCTGTATCTGTATCTTACCAGTAAGTTCTATAGAGGTCATGACAGGATACTTACCTGCCTTTCCTATCCAGGAACTCAGAAATAAAGTAAATGAGGTGACTTTTTTTGTCGATAACTAAACAGCTAACCACACACAAAACAGAAAAAGATCATTTATCCAACTGCTTTGAAGATAAAAGCCACACAGAGGGGAGAAACTAAACTGTGGTTCTCTTAGCAGCTTTGGTTAGGAGATAGAAAATGGCTGTTAGGGCCTCCCCGGTGGCGCAGTGGGTTAGGCAACACACTACGAGGCAGACCGCAGCCACCGCAGCCACTGCAGCACGAGTTCGATCCCTGCTGCCGGCCAGGGCGGGACCCACATGGCGCAGCAGACCTCTCCTGCTGTGCCCGCTGCTCCCCTCAGCAGTGTACTTCTGTTGATCTGCCTGTTCTGCTCCCCGCTCTCTGTGGTGAATCCTCTCACCCCCCCCACACCTCTGGCCTGTGCCCCAGTGCTTGTACGCATAAATAAATAAATCTTTAAAAAAAAGAAAATGGCTGTTACAGACAAGTTCAGTGTTGAACTACTGAAGATGGTGCCAAAAGTTTGAAACTGTCAGGGTTGAAGCCAGTGAGAACGGGCATGAATAAAGGAGGAAAGCTTCGGCAATTCAAATATCCTTGATTATTCACCACTTGATATTATTGCATTGGTAGGTCTATGGCAAGTGGCACACAGAAGAATAGATTACAGAGCACTTCTCAAATGTTTGGTGGGTGTTTATTCATTTAAAAAACAATGGCAAGCACTCTTTACAATAGCCAAGATGTGGAAACAACCTAAGTACCCCCAAATGGATGAGTGAATCAAGAAGATGTGGTATTTTATTATAATGGAATACTACTGAGCAATCAACAAAGAAAGACAAACTCATACCCTTCAGGCAATATGGATGAAACTAGAGGAGATTATGATAAGCAAAGTAAGTCAGAAGAAGAAAGACAAACACTAGATGGTGTCACTTATAGGTGAAATCTAGAGAAACCAAACACAGGTCAGATAAAGCCAAACTTAAAAACCAACCTTTGAAAGCTGATTATACAAGCGCAAAATCCAAAGGGTGGGGAACATCACTGAAATCCTTTTTGAAAATGCCAGATAAATGAGAACAAAGAAAAGAGATGCCATTTTAAAGGCAGATGAGCACAGCAATGTATACTAATTATGCTGAATACATATAACAGGGACTTATTAACATGTTAGAAGTGCAGCTTGATTTGCCCACTCTACAACAGGAAGGTGAGATGAAGGGAAAAGTAAATACTGCACACAGAAATCTCCAAACACAGATACATTCTCCTACACACATTTTCCCCATCTTTGTGTTGGAACACAACTGACCCCACTCTGAGTTCACCAATGGAAAGAATCAATTGCATTTGGGGGCAATATTGGGATATGGCAAAAGTAGCCAAATATTCTCCTGCTACTAAAGAGTTTATAATCTAATTAGGAAAACATGCGCCAAGCAATTCACTTAATTTAGCATTCGGTTTACACTCAGGGTGCTGTAACTCACTATAGCTGATATAACAACAATCAACCTTCACCGTTCGTGGCAGGCTTACCGTATGCCAGGCACTGTTCTCTGTCTCACATCTCTCAGTTATCACAATAGCTCCAAAAGATGGTAGTTATTACCCCATTTAAAAAGTGAGGCACAGAGAAGTGAATTCATTTGCCCAAGCAGTTGATTGACTCGAAAATGGAAGACAAAGGTTTGATTTTAAGTATGTCAGATTTAAGACAACAGTCAGATATCCAAGAAGTGAAATAGTATAGGGAATAAGGGCTTGAAGGTGGCTCAGAAGACAGGACTTTGAAGACGTTACAGCAGAAGTCGTAAGAACAGTTTTCTGAGAGGGAGAGAGAAACAGAAGAAGCCACACTGAAACTAGAAAGTTGCTCACCTTCAAGAGGAGAGGGAAAAATAAATGCCAACAAAGGAAAAGAGAGGTGCTAGGTAGTGGGTAAATGTGGTTTCCATAATGACATTCTTTATTAGGTCTGAGGTGGACAATTTATAAAAGTGAAATCTCAGCTAGTTAGAGCATCACCACATTGTATAGCACACAGCCCCATGTCTTACATTGAAGACACTGAATAGATGCTGAATGAATGAGAGAATGACCTATGGGACATTTCTAAGATATTAACTTACCCTATATAGGTCTGATTGTGCTGGGAAAATCACAAACTTTACAGTTAATTTTTTTTTCAAAAACTGTCTGGCAAAATTTAAGACTTCATCAAACATGATCTTTGCTGCTTCATTCTTCTCTATGCCAACACTTCCAGTTCCAAGGGCAGGAAAGGAAATGGAAGTTACATTTAGTTCAAGGCATTTTAACAAACACATCTTCATTACACTCATCAACATCTATAGGAAAAAGGACAAAGATAAGATCAGTTTATGAGTTAAAAATAAGATAAAACTTCACTTACCCCTTCTTCCTGCCCATATTTTACAATGCGAACCTCCCCTCTCCCAGCGCCATGTTCCTGCCTCCTGAGAGGCCAGAAAGTTCTCACTCCAAAGGGAACCCATTATAGCTATGAGGTTGGACGATGAGAAATGAAAGGACCAAGAAACTAAAGTACTTGAATGGGTCCATTTTAAGCTGTTCAGGAAGTTTGGAGACCAGTTTATGTAGCCTTGCCCATGTCCCTAGGTCAGAGTGCCAACTGTCACTTTATGTCCATTCCTTTGCTACTTCCAGGTCAACATAAAGAGCCCTTGGAAGTGTAATAAAAAGTTAGAGGTTAAAATAGCTAAGTGTGTATCCAATGTCACTATAAGAGCTGCCATGTAATTTCTCTTTGAAAAGTGCTAGTATCGTTGGAAGATTTAAATTTTCCATCAACTTTTCACCATCCAAACTGAAGACTACTACAGGAAGACTGTCTTTGAAAGAACCTTGGAAAACTAAGGAGCAGAGAGTGACTGGAGGACCAATGTGGGATTAGAGGGCTCTTGTAGCCAAGGGAGGAATGGTGACAGAATAAAGACGGACAAAGGCAGAAAAGGGAATTAAGTTTCTCTCTCCACATCTCATGGGTTCCCCCTGTTCTTTTATGTATTTTATGTACTTCCCAAGTACAGCTGGCCAGAAAGTCAATCTTTACTGAAAACACAGGTGGAAAGAGACCACAGGTAACAGATTAGAAAGAAATAGGCATGGAAGGGAAATCCCAAATCCTCTTGGATTTAACAGATGGAGGGAAATAGAGAGAGAGGCTGAATCGCAGGCCCACTGGGTGTGGTGAAGTAAATGGTGTCAGGAGTCTGGATGTTTTGTTCTCTATATAGTCTACACACTTAAAATTTAGACATGACTTCTATAACATTTTTTAAAGATTTATTTTACTTATGCATCTAATAACTGGGGTATAGGCCAGCGGTGTGTGTGGGGGTGGGGTGCGAGGATTCACCAGAGACAGAGTGGGGAGCAGAACAGGTGGATTGCCTGAAATACACTGCTGAGGGGAGCAGCGGGTGAGATAAGAGAGGTCTGCTACACCATGTGGGTCAGCTCACTGGCCAGGCAGGGATCGAACCTGTGATGCAATGGCTGCCAAGAGCTTCATAATGCTGAGACTTAACCCCTTGAGCCATCAAGCCAGCCCTCTATAACATTTTTTTTTAAAGATTTATTTATTTATACATACAAGGACTGGGGTACAGGCCAGAGTTGTGGGAGGTGAGAGGATTCACCAGACAGAGTGGGGAGCAGAACAGGCAGATTGACAGAAACACACTGCTGAGGGGAGCAGCGGGCACAGCAGGAGAGGTCTGCCACACCATGTGGGTCCTCTCCCTGGCCTGCGGCAGGGGCTGAACTCGTGCTGCAGTGGCTGCGGTTTGCTTCGTAGTGCCTTGCTTAACCCACTGCACCACCAGGGAGGCCCCCCTCTATAACATTTTAAATTAAGCTTCTTAAAGTAACTTGTGACAATACTTGAGTCCATATGTCAGGTATTCCTAGGACCACACCACCTGACAATACCTTATGCATGTAATGTCATGACAGAAATTCAACAAAAACTATATAGACTATGGAGCTACAGAAAGATAAACTTATTTTGACCTTACCCTGTATGGTTTAAAACCTTTTGAATTCCACAACACATGGTATACATAGCGACAGGATAACTTAAATCCTTGTGTGACCAACAAAGGATCTTGAGCTAACTTGGTCATTTTCTTGTGAAAATCCCTTTCCATTTCTTTTCCTGCGTGTTTTAGAATTGATTCCGACAGAAGTCCACATTTAAGGTTACCATCTGGATTTGCAGAATTAACAATGACATCTGTCTGAAAAAAAAAATGGACAGGATTCATTGTTAAATTACTTTTTCTTAAATGATTAATTTAACTATTTACAAGAGGAGCCTTGAAAAGTACTCTTGGAAGGACCTAATCCCACAAAATATCATTTAATAATAAAGACTCATATTTCCAATTCATCATTTGGTTTCCATTACTCTGCTTACTCAGAAATTAGGTAAAGTACGTTAACAATATGATTTTTATTGCAAAATTCTTATACCTCCCAAATTCATAGATTCTGAGCATTCCTTGTGAATTATTTTAAGCTCTATCAAATGGTTTCATTCCCTTGGCCAGCTGTCACTGCTTTTTGCCACTTCTATGTGAATTTTCTATTTTGTTTTAAACAGATATAAAAGTTCTCAGGAAATTTCTACTTACTAGTGTTTTTATTTTTTAAGGTAAGTAGTAAAATGTTAAATACAAATTGGACAAGAAGGTCATCAGTGAAAAGTAGGCCACTTTCTTGGTGGGGCCCCTAGATCCCCACTCACCCACCAATCCTAGAGTACTTTAGTAGTACTTCATCTGTCCTTTCAAAAAAAGACTGTGCATATACATGGGCTACCTTTAAGTAATATCACCTCCTAGTCAGCTACCAGAGCTGTGCTAAAGTGAGGGTATATCCTTCTTTTCCCCCATGTCCACATTTCCTTGAATCATCCTGATGGATTTAGTTCCCTTTGGGAATAATATGATGGATGTTTATGAATATTTCACTTTGAAAATGCAATTAAAATTTGCAATTTGAGGACACTGACACCCTTTAAAAATGTTGTTTCCTAAAGTTGCTGAAATAAGCACAATGAAATTTTACTTAAAGTTATCCAACTAGGATGTTTCTATTTTAACTTTAAATTGTTTTATTAATGACTAATGAAATAAATATCTTTATTTTATTGGGTCCCCTAAGTCTTCTTTCAAATTGCTTTGTAGGCAATAAGTGGTATTTTTAAAGGGGTAATGAGTAGGTATGTATTTTATTGCTGCAATAAATTATAGAATGAGTTGTATTTTTTTTCACTTACAATTAAGTCTACTTGATTATGGCCACAGTAGAGTCCTAAGAATGACATCATTGGCCCAGAAAAAAGAAAGACTATAGCGACATATTCTTTCTCTTCCTCTGTTGCAGTCCCCACCCCTTGGTGCCTCCCTCATTTATTCATCAATAATTTGGGGAACACTTAGATGAACACCCAAACCAGGTCCTGGGCTACAGAGATGAATAAGCCATGCTCCCTATCTCAAGGTGCTCTTTGCTAAGCAGAGAAGATGCACTAACCCAGAAATACTAGATATACTGTTACCCTGAATCCTCCAGGTCAAGCCCTGCCTTTTATATACCTTGTATTCTCCACAATTTCTGGTACAGAGCATGTACTCAGAATGCAACTTACAATTCCAGGCTTTATTGTTAGCCTTTCTATCAATTCCTGTGACTCTCTGATCAAGTCATTCTAAGCACCCATTGGCCTTCCCTCTTGCAAATTCATACCCATTGGACATGGGGAAAGATTCAAAACTCATATCCTCAGAAAAAAAATCTTTCTTAGTTCATTATACTCCACTCTTCATACAAATTTACACTCTCTCATATTATGAATTCATTTTATATTAATACTTTATTTACCACCCATAGGTTGCTTCAGAAATGTTCAGATGGTTTGTCCCCCTCTGTAAGATTTTTCAAATACAGAATTATTTTCCATATAAAAAAATAAAATACACTAAGTTCCTTGGAATCAGATTGTCCTATTTCTTCAAGATGCTTAAGAATAAAGCAATAATATGTACTTTTCATGTGCCAAGTTCTAGTCTACGCATTTTTTTTGTGTATTGATTCCAACTCTAAGATACAAATGCTATGATTATCCTCATTTTACAGATCAGGAAACCAAGGACCAAAAGAGAAAGTAACGCAATTCAGGTCACCATTAGCAGATGGCAAAACTAGTATTGGAATCCAGATATTTTTTATCTGCTGTCCATACTGCTAACCTTAATGAGATGCTTTCTAAAACAGTGTTTGAAACAGCATATGCTCAAAATATACTTGATAGGTAATCAAAAGCTTAGGGATCCATTTTGACAGCACAGGAGAGCAGACTCACCTCTTGCTGTTCAATGCAGCCCTGGACAACCTGGAGAGTCAAGTTGTTCACAAACGTTATGTTAAAAGGAGGCACTACTTCTCGATTCATCCAGGAAACCAGTTCGTTACTCCCGATGACTCTTTCTGCAGCATCTTTAAAAGCAGCAACAGTAGGATCCTCATTGCTTACCAGGTGAATTTCTTTCAAGCAACAGTTCTGACACGTCCCTTGGAAATATAACCTGATAGTGTCCACAATGAGCTGAGTACACAAGTGCAGAGGGAACTGAAAAATCCCAGAGCTCACAGCTGGAATTGCTATTGTCTTAATTTTCCTATTGTGTGTGGCAAATTTCAGAATATTTGTAATAGCTGATTTCAGTAAAGAGGCACATCTCTGGTCATCACCCTTTTCCCACCGAGGCCCCACAGCATGGATAATCAGTTGGCAAGGGAGCCTCCCTGCTTTTGTGATAGCTATCTCACCAGGTTGTAGTCTACCGTGTTTGTGAACAAATGCTCTGCTCTCCTCTTGGATTTCATAGCCGCCAGCTTTCACTAGGGCATAGGCCAAGCCTCCTCCATGTAAAAGATCTTCATTGGCTGCATTCACTACCACATCAACAGCATGTCTGGTGAGGTCATCCTTCCAGACAGACAACTCTAGCTCAGGAGTCAGCATTTTTCTGAAAACTTGTAGAGACTTCTTGTTACCTTCCTGGGCTGGAGAAACCAGGGTAGAGATACAGTCAAATTTTTTCTGGAGGACTTCACACAGCAGATACAGATTATTTTTTAAAATGTAGACGTCATTGTGATTAATGGGAACTTGGCAACTATAGTTTTCTTCAAGAGTGCCAGTCTCTGGAAAAGGAGAGAAGATAAAATAAATGAGCAAGGGTTCCTTTGAAAAGATGTAATTCCATCACACACCGGTAGACTGATGCTATTATATACAAAAGGGAGATGAACCTACTTTAGCCTCCTTCCTGATGCTCCTTCTCATTTAGACATGTAATTGTACCGAGCACATATAACAGTGGGTTTCCAACAGTGGGTTACCTGTGAAGTGCTTGTTTTCATAACTGGTATATAGTAAGTACCGAGTGGTAGCTTCTATGATATAATGATGGTGATGAGAAAACCATGTGTATGAGGGCTTATGATATTAAAAAGAAATTTTGTTTAAATCTATATAAAAATGGTAACTTTGGGAAGACCCAGCCTTAAGGCATATGTATTAGAAATGACTTAATTATAAGTAAAAAATATATGGAGGTTTTATTCATAACTTGTTTGTTTTTGTCAATGTCTTAGCTTGGGTTCTCTTAGCAACAGATTCTGAGGCAGGCAAGTGAGTGCGATCCTAGAAAACACCAGGTGAATGAGGTGGGGAGGGTAAAATGGAAAAGGCAGGACAATAAAGTTACATAGGTTATGTGACTCCAAGTCATGTCACCAGAAGGGGAAAGTAACTGGGATGTGTATCCAACTTCTATTAGTCACCAACTGAGGATGCTTTTGGGGGGTATCGTGCAGCAAACATAGAAGAGCACTGTCAGCGCTACAGTCAAAAAATTCTTCATTATATGTCAGTTTCATGGCACGATTCTGTATTATTCACTAATTGTATTAAAGTTCCTTTCTATTAAAGGTCTTATATGTTTGTCTTGATGCAGCGATGGCAGAACCTATTTAGAGCGGGCAGTTTTAGGGGCCATGGGGTGCCCCTCTCCCTGCCGTGTAACAAAAGCACTCCCCTTCTGAGGCACATGTTGGTCACAACACTGTCCCGCAAACATGCGCCTGAAAGCTTGTGAAAGGGACATCGTCCTTCCGTATTTCTTTCTCCAAAAGGAAAGATTTTCTGCAATAAGAGAGAGTGAGGTCATCCTACCTGATTCCTCACTGCAAGCTGCTTCTACACCACCCTGTGAAAAAATGAAAGTGCTTTAATAAAGACCTGAAACAGAATGATTAGATTACCAATAACAAATAGTTTTATAGACACAAAGCAACAGAAACCCTGCTAAAATTACTGAACTTGAGGGGGAAGGGGAACATGTGTTTGCTTATTTGTTTAATCTGTGTGCCTGAGTACCTGAATTACTAAATGTTCCAGTAAACATTGATTTTACTCACTTCCCCAGAGGCCAAAACACCTCTAATTTAGGATGAGATGAAGGGTTAGATATTAGCACTTGAAAAGGTCCAAAGGTCACAGACCAAACTAACCCAAATCTCTCAGACAGACCTCTCATCTCAAAAGGCTTCTGGAGTTTCCCCATATAGAAAAGATGATGTGCAACACACGCCTCATCAGCTACATCCCCAATGTCATTAGGGTCCATGTTCAATTGCTTATTTCATTACACAAGTCTTAATGCAGAATTTGCAGGCTAAACAAATGAGGTGACTTCTTTATTCCCTTGCTTTTATTCATTACCTTCCTTCTGCCATCTTGCCAAAAGCAGAATTGCTAAATGGACAGAATCAAAGTAATATCGAGGGGACATTTTAAAAAATCATTCACCCTCATATAGATTCTGTTGACTGGATTAGCATATTCTCGACTCCCCACTGGGGAATCCAGACAAAATTGAAGAGACCCTACTTTTATAGAAAGGAATTATCACGTGCTGATTGAAGTCCATGATTTATATACATTTACACTTTTTACCTCCAAAGAATCCATCCTCAAGGTCCCAGGGTTTTTAACATTCTTCTCCTTTTTGCCTTTTCTGTCCATGGTTCCTAAGTATTGTGATCCAATTCTAGGAAGGAATGGAAAGGATACAGTAAGCATTGAACAGCATCTTAGAGAATTTGGTAAGAATATACCAGAGGAAGATTAAACATGATTTCTGATCTTGGGTAGTTTTTAATCTCATTGGTGAAGATGCATGCATTGTGTTTGCTGCGTTGTTATTGTTTGCCTTCAATATGTTTCAGACAAGGTCCAGCGGGAATCATACTGGCAGGCAGTTCAGAGAAGGGCTAAAGGACAGGATAGGTTACAGCAGAAAACTTTATCGAGAAAGCAAGACTAAAGTCAGGCTTTCAAGGATTAAGCAGACTCAGTTTTAGGGGAAAAATGGATGATAACTGAGTGGTTAAGAGTGAACACAGTATTCAAAGGACATTAAGGAAAAACCAGCCTCATGAGTACATGAGACCCCTGGAGAGTGAAGAAAGAGGGAACTGGACTTGTACTGGTAAAGGGTGTGTATTATGGAGTCTGATTAGGAAGGGAAATATCTGGATAAAAATCAGAAACTTACGGCAAACATACCTTAATGATTTTCCCTCAAATAGGCAGGCATGAAAGACTGATATTTTAGAATGATGATCAAAATGTTTAAAGACACAGCTGCCCATACTTATCTAATAGTTACGTTAGGTCTCTGAAATGATTTCTAATACCTTTGCAATAGAAAAATTTTGTATGGCTACCTAGGATCAGAGCACTGTTTTTTTGTGTGAGGAGCAGCAGCTGCAAGACTAGTACCTTGCTAAAATGTGGGGACAAATTGCCTCCAGAGGGCACTGGTGTTTTCACGATAGAGGGCAGACCAGTGTCTGCTCGGGCTGTGAGCTTCAGGTGGACTTTAGCTTTATGTGGGGTGGTTTTCTTCTTCAGACTAGGTTTTAAAAGTGACAAGTAGACTTGGTTGTAGGCCTGACATCCACCGAATCGAAAGAAATTAAAAATAAGGAGCATATTGCTCAAAATATTCAATCTCTCCCATTTTACAAACATAACCAAAAAAGTCCTGCGAACTTACCATCACAAGTTCCCACTGTGTTTCTTTCTCTTTCTGGGCAGCCTGCTCAGCCTGTTGCAGTATGGCTCCCACTGTCACCCCCAGCACCCCATGCCGTTACCCCAGTAGACTATCTTCAGGACTAATCTCTACTCAACTCCTCACCATAGTATTTCATTCTGGCTTCTCCTAGACTATCTTCCCTTGCTATATCTCCTTTTTCCTTTAAGGATCTTTTTCTATGACTTACTGTCAAGGTCCACTTTTTAATCATTTGCTCCAAGATTCTGTCTGAGAGTACTTCTCAGCTCATTCTACCTACCATCCAAAGGGTAATTTCACCCACTCCATTGGCTCCAACTGCCATTCACAAATATGATCCCATATCTGTATCTCTAGGTTACAACTCTCCCAGGCCTCCCTTTTCAATTTCACCTGGAGAGTCCTTCAAACACAGCCTATGAAAATTGGACCCATAATCTCTTAGTTGTCCCCCTACCCCACCTCACCTTAACCCTCTACCTATAAATCCAGGCTCAATGTCTTGAATTCCATTAACTCAGTGAATGATATACCACTTACCCAGTATTGTCAGAAATCTAGAATCTTCCTTTTTGTCTTATATCCAAACCATCACTGGGTCCTGATCATCTAAATCACTTTCAAATATGCCTCTACCCTCCCTATTCATGGACACCACTTCACCTCAGAGCCTTTGGGCCTCTTGCCTAAGCTATGGCAATACATTCTTCTTAAAGAGTTAGAAAGCATTTAATTTTGCATTTTATTGTTTGAATAGGTATTACATTTATTCATTCAAATTTGAGCAAAAGTCTCCCTCCAAACCCTGCATTAAATTAATCTCCCAATGGCAATCAATGCTATTAGTTTTATCTATATCCCTTCAGAGGCATTTTTACACAAAAGGTAGTGTGGTCTACACACTCTTCTGCATCTTGCCATTTCCACTTATGTCCTAGAGATTTCCCCATGTTAGCATACTGACAGCTACTTTATTCTTTTCACCACTTACTGCATTCCATGGTGTAGATACACTACTTGTCATTTAACTGCTAGTCCCCCCTATTTATGGACATTTAAGAAGTTCCCAATCTTTTTATTATTAAAAAGGAAAGGGTCTGTAAAAAACAACTTTGTACACCAGCCATTTCACACAGATGCTAATAAATCAATGGGATAAATTCCTAGAAGACGAAATGCAGAATCATAAAGTATATGCAGTTTTGATTCTAACCTTACAGTCAAGTTGTTTCTCCATAAAGATAGCCCATTTCCAGCCTTCTCTGGTATCTGCCATCATTCATCCCTGATTGGAAACACATGCTCCACATTGTCCTTAAAAGCAGTTTTCTAAAACAAACCTCGGATATGTCACGCTCTTGCTTTCCCTGCTTACAATTTTCCATTTCTCCATACTGATCTTCAAGACCTTTCACCGTCTAGACCTGTGCTAACCACGGTGGGCCATTAGCCACATGGAAGTCTCCAGCACTTGAAATGTGGCTAGTTCCAACCAAGATGTGGTGTAAGTTTTACATAAACTGGGTTGCAAAAACTTAGTAAGACAAAAAGAACGTAAAATAGTTCTAAGTTTTTAACATTGATTACATGTTGACATGATTAAATTTAGGGTATGTGTTCAATAACATACCATCAAAATTATGACACCTGTTATTGTTTAAACTATGGCTACTGCATTTTGGGGGATTACATAGGTGGCTTCCACAGTATTACCGTTGGAAAGCACTGCTCTAGATGCTTCCCTCACGTGCCCCACTCATGTTCAGGAAGGCCCAGAACTCCCTCTGTGCCTCAGACAGCAGGAGTCCCACAGGCTGCTTCCTTCCTCCCTCCCTCCCCTCCCCTCACCAAGACTCGGCTTATACTAAGAAGCAGCTTTAAACTTCCTCCTGTAGGCCTCATGAGATTTTGCTTCTCTAGTCACAAGTCCCTGGCATTCACGACTGCTCTTGAGCTGCCACCAGCCTCTCATCTTTGCTCCTACCACAAGGCAGCATGCAGTCCAGTTCTGTTGGCCAAAGCGAAGAAGAGGACAGAAAAAGTCGACCTGGAGGGAGGTAATAGGTGAAAGTGAACAAATTCTTTTTTTTTTTAATTTAGGTTAAGTTTAAACTGAACTCAGCTTGTGAATTCTGTATCTGCGGCAAATAATGAAGAATTAAAGGACTCACAGGCGCAGAAAAAACTTACTTTCTGTGACTTAAGCAGCTGACCACTCCACTCCTCAGCCAGGGAGCCCTGGCTAGGGTCTCGGCGTGGCGCAGAAGGTTCTAGGGCGTTCAGCGCCCTGTGACCAGGACACCTGACCTAAGTCGCCCGGAGGAAGCGGACGGCGGCGGCGGCGGGGAGAAGGGCTCTGCCGGGAACGAGGAGCGTTTGCCAAGAAAGCGAAACTGAAACTTTGCGCCCGAGGGCGGGGCGGGCCGGCTGCCGTTGAGGCTCAGCTTCCCCAGCGCCCGGGCAGGACGCTGAGAGCCATGGCTGAGAGGCGAGACCCGCCGTCCCCGCTGCTCGCGCGGGTGTCTGAGCCGGGCCAGCGGCTGCAGTGGAAGCTGGAAGGCTACTTCCAGAGCCGGGCCTCGGGCGGCGGGGAGTGCACTGTCCGGCCCGTTGACCGCCTGAACCCCACTAACTTTCTGGTGCAGTTCAAGGAAAGGGCAGGTGAGCTGCGGGCAGGGCCTGGGGTGAAAAGGTCTTTATGGGGGCCCAGTCCCTCGGGGTTCCAGGCTGACCCTGTTCACTGCCGCCGTAGGAGAGAGTGCGGGGAATACGGCACCTTCCAGCTAGCGGCAGGAATGGGTGGGGGTGCTGCGGCAGGCTCTGGGTGCCTAGAAAAGCAGCCCCCTGCGAGGAGGAACCCGGAAGTACCCAGTGGGTAATGTGGCTAATTGTGTCTTCAGGTTGAATCCCTGGTGTCCAGCCTCCTGGCTCATATTTCTAAGATCTCAGAACACCCTTCCCTCCCGAGAAGCCCTGTCAACTCTGGTTATTTAGAAATTCCACTGATGTTTTAGATAGTTGTTCCATTAATTTATTTCCGAAAATTACAAAAGCAAGTTATGCTGACTGGAAAAAAAGAGACAAGAAGGAAGAAAACCAGATGGAGATAAACAATGTGGACATTTTTTTATATTTCTAGCCTTTTTTAAATTAATGCGGTAACCACACAGGAATATTACAAAATTCTAGGCCTGCACTTTATTTATTTTTTTAAAGATTTATTTATTTATGCATACAAGCACTGGGGCACAGGCCAGAGGTGTGGGGGGGTGAGAGGATTCACCACAGACAGAGCGGGGAGCAGAACAGGCAGATCAAGGGAAACACACTGCTGAGGGGAGCAGAGGGCACAGCAGGAGAGGTCTGCTGCACCATGTGGGTCCCCTCCCTGGCCGGTGACAGGGATCGAACTCGTGCTGCAGTGGCTGCGGTTTGCTTCATAGTGTTGCTTAACCCACTGCGCCACCAGGGATAGGCCTGCACTTTTAATTCCTGTTTTTTACACCGAACTCTGTATAATGAGTATTATTCCATATTGTTGAACTGGAAGACTGATACAGTTTCAGAAACATGACTTTTAACACGTGGACAGTGTTCCATTATCGTTAAGCTTTATTTCTACAGTAAAACTTAAACTGCCCACTTTAGAGTTTTGATCTCGTGTCCTCTGTCATCAGCCAAACTTTCCAGGGTACAGGGTGGAGACCTTACTAGGAGAGTGTGGCCAGGAAAAGAACACATAAATAAGAGGATTATCTGCAATCTCTCCCATTTCTGTGTGTGTTTATTGTCTCCACTGAAGATAAGGAAAGAGTGTTGGAAAAAGGAAAGCACCATATTACAGTCGAGGACAAAAAAGTGGATGTTTTCCTGGAACTTACTGAAAACCCAATAGAGAAGAATACCAGACCCAGAAAGCCTTCATTGACAGAGTCGCAAGAAGACGTGAGGTCCAGAAACAAGCATGTAAATGGAGAATGCAGTCCTAGTGCTGTAGATTCCTTTGTTCACAAGGTAAGTATGGAGAGCAGGAGGTGGCTATGTCCCCACAACTGCTTTTCCAGTCACCATACCTTTTATTGTTGATTCAAGGACGATTTGCAAGGGCCTTAATATCAACCAGGCATTGTTTTAAGCACTAGGACACGAGGGGATCACAATATACCAGGTCCCTGTGATGGCAGAGTGAGGGGTTTACTTCGAAACACATTAAGTAAATAAAGCAACTTCAGAATGTGTGTGCTAAGTAGAAAATATAATGGTGGGGGGGGGGGTTGCTTTAGAGAGTAACAGGACCAGGGCACAGAGGTGCTGCTATTCCTTACTAGAAGTCAGAAACACCTTCTTGGAGGAGCCTCTTGGTTGGTTTGAGACTGGAATGATGGAAGGAGACAACCAGCAAAGAGTCATACAATAAAACAATATCAACTGCCTACTATACATATGTGGCAGGCACTATCAGAGGAGCTGGGGTGACAGCCAGGAACAGAGCAGACCATGCCACCAGAGACCATATGTTCGGGTGAAGGAAACACAGTAATAGTGAACAAGTGGGTAGATACTAAAATGACTACCTGTGATAAGTGTTAGGAACAATATAGCAGTATAAAAGACAGTAACTGCACAACTATTTTAAGTAGGATGTCTGAAAAACCTCAAATGAGGTGACATCTAGTAGAGATATGAAGAAGTAAGGAAGCTAACTAAGTGGGTTTCTGAGGAAAGAATGTAGGCAGAAAGACATTGAATGCAAAAGTACACTTTCATCTCCTTCTCAGACAGGAGCTTACCTCCTGAGTCCCAAGGGATTCAGGCCAGTGTGACTGGAGGATAATGAGCAAGGGAGAGTCATAGATGAACTTGGGGAAGTTCTCTAAAATTCAAATCTTTAGGACAAGAAGGTAAGGTGTTAGATTTTTTTAGACTTTTTAAATAATTTTTAAAAAGATTTATTTATTTATACATACAAGAACTGGGGTACAGGCCAGAGATGTGGAGGGGGGTTGAGAGCAGTCACCAGAGACAGAATGGGGAGCAGAGCAGGTGGATCTACTGAAATATACTGCTGAGGAGAACAGCAGGCGAGACAGGAGAGGTTAGATTTTTAACTAAAGTGGGGATTACCAGATGATTTTTTTCCCTCATTTTTTTAATTTATATATATTTGACATCAATTGTATCCCCATGTATTCCCCATCACCATATCACCAGTGCACCATCACCTCAGTCCCCTGTGCTCCCGTCTGCCCTCAACCCT